>CM040973.1:21452684-21503707 GCA_022985045.1 Macadamia tetraphylla
CCCAATTTTGTCACCCTCCTCCGCTAGGTTGAAAATGGATCTTGGACGGACTTATGACTTCCAACTTCCGATCAATGAGATGATGATTGATCCAAAAAACTCGTAAACATTCCCCACCTATTGGAAAAACCTAGAAACCCCTACACAGAGAAGAGGGTCCAATTTTGAATTTATATATATGAAGAAATCGGTCAATGTGACTATATAGATGGATAGTGCTCAAAATACGATTCCAATAATATATAGAACATCAAAATTGACAATGGATCTCCCACAATTGTCGCCAAATATTTCATAATTCGAAAGGTATACGGCAGCCAACCCAAGATACATGCTACATGCGCCGTCCCAAAGCTAGCAGCCCACACAAGCATTGTACAGCCCCAGATACTTCTAGCCCATGACCCAGCCAAGGTCTTGCACGATCCTCACATAGCCCCCACTGGTTGCTACCAGCAGGTTCACGACACAGCCCACGCGTCAGAGGGCTACTACCAATGCCCTTGCTGGCTGTAGCCTGCACCCTTGCTCGCTGCACCCTGTGCACTATCGCTGGCCAGCCCATGCACAGCTGCTACCCGCCCATGCACATTGCTCGCCCATCTATGCATCCGTGTCGATCTGCCCCATGCATATTCAACCCAACCTTATGTGCCACCATCGACGGCCTGGATTTAGCCCATCGTCTGACGGGTGAAGAAATTTCCTCTTCACCCATTTTTGCGATGCACTACTCCACCGCATACCCTAAGCCGCAACCTCCTATTAGTCTAAACCCACTTTTTAGCCCCATTGGCTAAAATTTCTCTCCTTCCATTTGTCCAAAACCCGCTTTACCCATTGGCAAAATTTCTCCTTTCATTTGTCCAAACCCGCTTTTTAACCATTGGCAAAAATTTTCTCTCTCCTCCCACTTTTTCAAAAACTCCTTTTGTCCATTGGTTAAAAAACCTTTCGCCCCTTTAGTCCAAAACTCCTTTTTCCATTGGTTAAAAAACCATTTTCACCCACTTTAATCCAATCCAATGGTTGAAGGAATTCTCTCCTCCCTTAAACCTGAAAGTACTATAAATCCTCCGCTAGAAAAAAAGACACCAAAAATTACAACCCCACTTAGAAAGTGAAGCTCACCCTCTCCTCCCTCCCCTTTGAGTTTCTTTGGTCTTCAAGCGATCTTCGCAAGATCCAAAATTTTGTTCAGATCTTTGAAGTGTTCTTCGGATCTTGAAGATCTTCAATCCAAGTTTGTAGTTCAATCCATTTTTTCCAAAAAATAGTATGTTTTTGAGTGTTCTTGATCTTACCGGAAGTAGAAATCCTCCCCCTTGAGCTTCTTTGGTTCATGAAGAGATCTTTGTCAAGATCTCGAGATCTCGCCAGATCTTCAAAGTGTTCTTCAGAGCTTTGAGGATCATCAATCCATTTTAGGTCAATCCATTTTTTTTTTAGAAATAGCCTTTCCAGCCAAAGTTCTATCCGAAAGTTTTGGGAAATCTTTTCGAATAGCCATTCCCTGGAAGCTCCCAAGTGCCACCTCACCAACCATCCCTAGCTTATCCCCAGAAGCTTCCACCGAGTGCCACCTCAACCTAGCCCTCCCATAGCCTATCCCCATTGGAAGCCTCAGAGTGCCACCTTATTCAAGCCCGTAAATAGCCTTCCCTAGTTGAACCCTCCGTCTCAATCCAATTCAAAGTAACCATTCCTAGTGAAACTCCGCCAATTATCATCACAATCAAAATCTCTCGAAAGGAAGTTGGAGGTCAAGACCATCTTCCCTTATCCAAGAGAATCTGAAAGATAGTCCGAGACGATACTAACAGGGCTACCCTCTTGAGTAGAAATAGGTTAAGTCTGTACGCTTTCAACCAATAGTCATCATGCATCAGATATAGACCTTGTTTTAGTGTATATAGTCATTTAAATTCTGCCAATGTATATATGTGTGATAACTTAGCCATGCATGGGAATAGGAATAATTAGGGAAAATGTTCGTTTAAGCATCTAGTAGGAAGACCTGCTGAATCGGCAGATAGGTGCCTAACACCTTCCCACTCAGAATCTGACACTTACCCTAAATCTCGAGTACACTCAACTCAAGTCCTTTTCTCGCACTGGGCCCACCTCGGCCCTAGGTCCATAATCCTAAGTGGTGACTCAAAACCCTTTACATGATCTCGATCCTTGTATTGACCATCATCAAACCCCTTCTAGAATGACGAACTTTACACTTTACGTAAATAGGCCTCCACGTATCTTCAAAGCGGATAATGCTGGTGTGGGGCCCGAGCTAAGCACTCATGAAACACACCCCACCCTCATGAAAAGAGAAGAGAGAGGAGGGGAGAGAGGAAAAATGGTGACCCATGAAGTCATCAATCTCCAGCCGCTACCCTCACGGTGGTGACTCCACTAGGAATAAATGTCAAGCTTCCGATACTAGATGTTGCCTTTAAATGCATGAACATTTTCACCACATTTGTTTGAAAACGTGTTTGGCTAACCCCATATTTGAAATTGTATTTACAACCGCATCATGCATCGTGCTTGAAGTGAAATCATTTGGCAAGGATTCTTTATCATGCCCACACCTCTGGGAGGTCAGTGTATGTCATGGAGAGTATTCTAGAGAAAATGGTAGCCACTTCCCGTATAAGGGTGTGGGTATTGTTAAACGATGAGGATGTTCATAATTGTGGTAATACCTTTGGGCACGTCGGGCATTTTATGACATTCTCGACATCGATAATAATATTCCTCAGATTACACTTTTGCACACAATCACTCACTTCCACCACCCTGGCTAGATGTTTAACCTGTGTGTACCTATGGATATATCAAAAGGATCACATACCTTACGTATATAGATCCTGTCAAGGAAGCCTTGTCGGTCCTATTGCATCCACTGTATACTCAGCATCATGTAGAAAATAGATGGAGAAGCTAAGAGTGCCACAAGCTAACTAGAACTTGTTTACGGTCTTAAAAAATAATGTTCCTACATTATATTCCAGAATAAAGAATTGTTTTCCTAAGTGGTTTTATAGAAGGTGTCCTCCTCCAAAAAAATGGCCAAATACGTGACTCAGGGCAATTGCATCGAGTTACATAAAGTCCCAAGAAGTCCCGAGAAAATATGGAGAAAGGACACCTAGTGGGAAAAAGAGCAAGGAAAGCATGACTTACTACATGGAATGTCTTATGGGAATATTCTACAAGCCATTTAGATGAATCTCTCGCTATGACATTGAGTGAATTGGGGTGTTGAACCTATCCACTCCCTATCATTGCGGACTAACTTTGGATGGATCATTGGTTGTTAATCTAGTGAATGTGTGAACAAGGGCTGGAATTTAAGAATCCTAAAATAAGCCACTTTTAGTTCGTGCACAATTCCACACCTCAAGTATTCTTCATGTCCTCCGGATGTGTCGTAACCGCTGACTCCCCTAAGTTCAGATCACCCATCGCTCCCTCGAGATTGCCTACCACCAAGTGATTACAGTCCAAATAGTATGGATCCACCTAACTCAATCACCCGAACAGTATAGCTCCATCCCATAGAGACCTATGCATGAGATGGCCAAAGTCAAGAGAGGGATAGTTCAGATTGTATATACTCCAAAACCTCCCAAATTCAAGACTAAGCCGCACGCATGGGAGATTTGGAACAAAATGGAGCCACGGTCATCGTGGGAACTCTTCCCGAGTTGACTCAGAGAACCAGAGCAAGTTAGACCAATCGGTCGAGAGGATCTTCACCTACCGTCTAAATGGTCAACGAGGGGCCTATTCCAAGGTCCCTCCTACTAGGTAGTGATTAAAGATGAAGAAGAGGAATTTGCGGTGCATGTCCAAATGGAGCTCCAGAGATGGAGAAAGAAAGGAAACTCAGAGAGCAATTAGCTGGTTGAGAATATGATTCGAGCAGAAAAGGCTCAAAAGTCAAATAGTGGATTCTCGATAAATGAGTTTTTTCCTGGGCTAGGATTCCCAAGAAATTCAAGTGGTAGATCGATAGGTTTGATTGGTCAGGGACCCTAAGGCTCATCTCAAGGTTTTTCTCAACATTGCCAAGTCATGGCAACTTGCGCATAACCAGATGGGGTAAGCCTTCATGTTAACCTTATCAGACCAGCATTAAGGTGGCTCACCAGATGGAGTCATCTCAAACTCTGAATTAGACAACAAGGTGAAAGCCTTCACCAAGCAGATTCATACAATATTGAAGTGGATGTGAAATGTTGGGAGCTTGAAACATTGAGACAACATCCTAGAGAAGGATTCACCGCTTCTTGATGAGGTTTAGGGATAAGGCCACCAAATGGCGATCGACCTTCGTAGTAGAGCAAGTGGAGATGTTGATAGAGAACTTGTCAAAGGCTTATTATGATGTCCTCTACTATCAATATTTACAAACTTTTGATGCCCTAATAGCCACCGCACACATGTGGAAAAACGTAATCCTAAGAGAAGCTCAAGATCAATGTTTCTCCCAACATGCAGGAAGAACACCCGAGTCGATGTGGAAAGGGTCCAAAACTAATGTGGTGAGTGTAGTTCAAGAGTCAACCTCACCAGCCACTTCTTCACAACCATTTGTAATACAAGCATGCACCCTCTTAGAGGGCCTCTTGTCTAAGAAGGTAGTTTTCTAATTTGGGAATGCCCGTGACAGCAGTGTATGAGAAATTAAAGAAACAAGGATTGCTAGGGACAGTGGCTCTAAGAGTGATCAGCAACCCTCCTCCAGCTTGGTATAGGGATCATGAATATTATGCTTACCACACGTAGAAGGGGCACAATATTGAAAGATGATTAGATTTGCAACATGCAAGTTAGGACTTGTAGACAATAGAACCATTGAGGTCAAGGTAAAGCAACCTCCCAATGTCAATACCAATCCACTCCCCCATATAAACAATCTAGATGAAGTTACATAGAGTGATCCCACTCAACTCATTATACCCAGAGCTTGAAAGAATCACATGAATGCTCGGCTATAGGAAAATCATGAATCGTAACAAATAAGTAGGCCCATTTATTAGAATTCGTGAACTCTCTCACTATAGATGGCCGGTCTTGGTACTCTCATAGTGGATTTCATCAGGAAAAGAAATACCTAGTTGAAAGAATCGATAGAGAAAAGAAATTTCTAAGGAGATATACCACCCAATTTATCCTTCAGAAGATTTGTTGTACAAGAGAGCCATAGACGGAATACAATTGTTGTGTGTGGATGAGGAGCAAGTCGAACTATCATGGAGAAAATTCATCAAGATCTTTATGGACCCCATATGAATGCCAAGATGTTATCTAAGAAGATCCTTAGGCTGAGATATTATTGGAACACAATGGAAGTAGATTGCATGGACTTTCTCAAGAAATGTCACAAGTGTCAGATATTTGCCAACATCATATATATCCCGCCAATGAGTTGCATTCGCCAGCTCACCTTGGCCATTCTCTACTTGGGGCATCAACATCATTGAAAGATCAACCCTAAAGCATCTAATGGTCACAAGTACATCTTGGTTGCCATTGATTATTTCACCAAGTGGGTAGAAGCTCACCATAAATCCTCATATCTCTAAGGTAGCCACATTCATTCAAGAGAATATCATTTCGATTTGGAGTACCTCAAGAATTGATATCGATCGTGATCCCATTTGGGCAAGATCAAAAAATATGCACAAAGTTTGATATCGTAAGGCATTCCTGCACTAATGGGGCAAGAGAAGTACCAACAAAAATATCAAAGTCATTCTATAGAAAGGGACAACCCCTTTCTTTGGTATATGGGGTTGAGGCGGTTTTACCCATGGAAACTCCGTACCATCCCTAAGGGTGCTTATTGATAGTCAACTACCCAAGGAGAGTGGGTGAAGGCCAAACATTACGAGCTTAATTTTCTTGATGAAAGGCGATGAAAGCCATAGATAATACGAAGAAATATCAACTAAGAGTGGTCGTGGCCTTTAACAATAATGTGAAGCCCCACCATAGAAAAGGGTGAACTTGTTCTTCAAAAACAAAGAGCCCCAATTCATGACTCAAGAGGAAAATTCAGCCCAACTGAGCATCCTGCTCATTGTCAAAGAGGTTCTACCAGAAAATCTGGAAACTCATAGACCTCAATGCCAAAGAAATACCTGACTAGTACAAATGGACCAACTTAAGAAATATTATGCCTAAAAGGTGAACAACCTAAACTATGTCGACTCGATTCCTTTTGAGAGATACATAGGCATCTTGACATGTGCAAGTGCGGTCTCAACCATCTCAAGGCAATAGATTGGTTCCTCGATTAATAATCAAAGTATCTTAAAAGATCATCATAGTTTGTGTCTCCTAAGAATCACCATTTGGAATGCAAGCCATTGGGTATCGCATTTGCCTATTGGTCTGCTAATTCTTATCCAAGATTCTATGTCCCAAAATCGCCATTTGGCATGCAAGGCCTTTAGGTATCTGGCTATTCACCTATGGTCCATCAAACTTATCTAGGATTCCATCCCTTAAAATAAAATCGCCATCCTCAAGACTAGTTTGTCATGGTCAGCTTATTCCCGCCCTGATCAAGAAAAAAAGAAGAGCTTGATGTAACAAAGGAAAAGGCTTGTTTGAGTCATTAGCCAATGAGTAATGCTTTGATAAATCATCATATTCTATCGCTTTGTGATGGATTTAGAAAGGTCATGAGCTCATTAGATGAGACGTTGAGCATATGGACCTTGGACATGAAATATGAGGGTACTAGGATTATTGGAATCCATCAATGTGCATTTCTCGATAGGATTAGGTGTGAAATTACATAACCAATTACTCCAGAGGTGCCTCAACACTGGATGCTAATCTGCATGTATTTCGTTTGGATTAGTAAAGATCTGCTCGACTCTTGAAGAATTTGAGTTTGTATGTTATTCCACCCAAAGGTAGGTTATTCCAACCACCTTTGAAGAAATATTATTCAGAAGAAATTTAGGACTTCTTCAGATGAAAAGAAGAGGAAATGAAGCAGTTCGTCAGGTATGGGAAGATTCACATTCGGAAAGTGGCCCAGATCTTTGTCCAATATCTACCAATGGGTGGAATCCATCAATAGAGATCACAAGATGCTTATTTACTTTGCATGATCACTTGCTATGTTCTTCAACTCCTAGGCATAGTACACGCTGCTCTAGTTGAGGTGGTAAAACAATGAAGAAAGGTTGTGACATCATCCCATGGCTCTTGCAGAAATATTCAAGGGATTCAAGGACATGAGCCATAGTATAGATTTAGACTAGATCATTATTAGTGGAGTCCTACTATTTTTCAGATTTGCCCTTGAAAAACTGAAGTTAATCTAAGCCATTAAAAGGAGGCCCACACAGAGCTCTTTTGCTACCAGATAAGAGGGAAGTTCAAATTCAACCTCATCACCGACTAGGAAAGGTACTACAAGAAAGGACAGGAAGATATCACATGGAGATGCCCAGGAGGCCACAAAAGATTTTATAATAAAGACCCTTGGCTACAATTACGCCAAGTTGATGGGATTGACTCACACATCCTTTACTTGCCCAACGACATCAGCCAAAAATATGGGCTCGAGGTGATGGACCCAAAGGAATTGGTGAACTTTCACCCACCTCAAAAGTTGTCTCCCACCTTGTTACCTACCTATCCTATCTATGGTAGGAAGATTGTTCCCTTCCATGCAATTCACTTGATAATAGAATTAGGAAGCATTTGATTTTGTGTTTTCCGATTATTCTAATGATGACTTGAGTTGTGGAATTGATTATGCCTAAACATTGCAAACCACAAACAAAAAAAAAAGAAAAGGTTCTTCTTTGTGTCAAAGATAGATTTCCACCATAAGATGCCAAAACAAAAAGGGGAGGGTAAAAGAAAAGAAAATATATACATGTGTTTACACTTGGTGAACCATAGGAACATGTCCTAATGAGTAAAGTCATCATCCAACCATATTCTGATTCACCCCATGGAGTACCGTGGAACCTGCAGATGCAGTCCAAGATGCTCTAGCCTTTGTGTCATATCCTAATCAAGCATCTTGTCAGGCAATTTCTTGCTCAAAGGAACTGACTTGGTTTTCAAAGCGGTGATCCTTCCATCCTAAGGAATACGAAAAGGATCAAGAAGAATGGTAAAAGGAAAATGGAGGAAAGTGGAAATACTTGGCAATAATCCTCAAGACAGCATAATGCATCATCCTAATCTCAGAATAGATCTCTGGAGACACCTGAGAAAGAGCATATCAACCAAAGGAAGTCAAGAGTCAATTGAAGGATGATCAGATACTCAACCCTAAAACCTAAACCTTAAACCCTAATCCCTAAAACTATGCCCTAAACCCTAATCCCCAAACCCCGAACCCCGAACCCTAAACCATAAACCCTAAACACAAAACCCTATACCATAAACCCTAAAGCCTAAACACTAAACCCCAAACATTTAATGCTAAACCCTAAACCCAAAACCCAAAACCCTTAACCGAAAACCCAAAACCCTAAACCCTTAACCCAAAACCCAGAAGCCTAAACCCCAAATCGTAAACCCAAAAGTTAAACCCTAAACCTGAATCCCTAGACTCAAAACCTTAAACCTAAACTCTGTGCCCTAAATCCAAAACCTTAAACCCTAAACCCTAATCCCTAAAACCAAAAATCTAAAACCAAAACCCTAAACCCTTAACCCAAAACCCTAAACCTTTATCCCAAAACCCGTGTTAAACCTCAAACTGTAAACCCAAAAGCTAAACTCTAAAACCTAATCCCTACACTCAAACCATAAACCCTAAACCTAAGCCCAAATCCAAACCTTAAACCCTAAACCCCAATCCCTAAAACCGAAAATCCCAAACCCCTAAGCTTAAACTCTAAAGAGCTAAATCTTAAACACTAAAATCCTCAACCTAAACCTTAATCCCATAAACCTAAACCCTAAACCCTACACCCCTAAACCATGAACCCCAACCCTAAACCCATAAACCCAACCGTAACCCACACCCTAAACCCCTTACCCCAAACCCTAAAACCCTGATCCTTAAACCCTAAGCCAAAAACTAAAAACCAAAAACCCTAAATCCTAAAACCCTAAACGCTAAACCCAAATCACTAAACCCTGAACCCCTAACCCTAAATCCTAAACACTGAAGCCCTATCCCGTAAACCCTAAATCCAAAAAACTATGCCCTAAACCGTAAACCCTAAACCCAAAACCCGAAAGCTAAAACCCTAAAACCTAAACCTTATACCCTAAACACTAAACCCTAATACCCTAAACCCTAGATCCAAAGTCCCAAACACCTAAGCTTAAACCGAAAGAAGCCCTAAAGCCTTATACCCTAAACCCTAAACTCTAAACCCTAAGCACAAATCCCTAAACCCTAAACCTTAATCCTAAATCCTGAAGACTAAACCCTAAACCTCAATCCCAAAGCGTATCCTTAAAACACTAAACCCTACACCTTAAACTATAAAACCTAAACCCTAAAACCAACACCCTATACACTGAACCCTAAACCCTAAAACGCAAATCCCTAAAACCTAAACCCTATAACCCTAAAACCTGTGCCCTAAACCCTAACCCCAAAAACCCTAATCCTTAATCCTGAAGACCAAAACCCTAAACTCTAAACTATAAAACCTAAACCCTAAACCTTAAACCATAAACCCTGAACCCTAGACCCGAAACCCTAAATCTTATACCCCAAACCCAGAACCATAAACCCTAAACCCAAAACCCTAAACCCTAAAACCACAAACCCAAAATCCCAAACCGTAAACCCGAAAACCTAAACCATGATACCAAAACCCGAAACCTTAAACACAAATCCCTAAATCCTAAACCCTAAACCTTAAACCCTAAACCTAAAACCTAAAACCCAAAACACCAGTAAACCCCAAACGCTTAACCCCAAACCCTAAACTCTAAACCCTAAACCCTAAACCCTAAACCCTAAACCTAAAACCCTAAACCCAAAACCTTAAACCATAAACCAAAAACCCTAAAGCCTAAACCCTAAACCCTAAACCCTAAACCCTTAACCCTAAACCCTAAACCCTAAACCCTAAACACTAAACCCTAAACCCTAAACACTAAACCCTAAACCCAAAAACCTACACCCTAAACCCTAAACCAAAAACTCTATTCCTTAAGCCCTAAGCTTGAAACCCTAAACCCTAAGCTATAAATCCTAAACACTAAACCAAAAATTGCATACTGTAAACCCTAACCGACAAACCCCAAAGCCAAAACCATACTAAACCCTAAACCTAAAACACAAACCCTAAATACTAAACCCCAAACCCTTAAACCAAAACCCTGAACCCTAAACAAAAAATCCTAAACCCTAAACCCAAAACCCGAAACACTAAACCCTAATCCCTCAACCTTAATCAATAAAAACAAAAACATAAACCCAAAACACTAAATCTAAAACTCTAAACCCTAAACCCTAAACCATTATCCCAAAAAGCTAAAGCCAAATCGCTAAAGCCTAAATAGCAAACCCTAAACCCCAAACCGTAAACCCTAAAACCTAAGCCCTGATCGATAAACCCTAAACCTTATATACTGCCTAAACCATAAGCCCTAAACACTAATCACTAAAACCTAAACCCTAAACCCTAAAACCTACACCGTACACCCTATAACCTTAAGCATAAACCATAAACCCTAACCCCTAAACCAAAACCCTAAACCCAAAAACCCTAATCCTTAAACCTAAAGCCCAAAACCCTAAACCCTAAACCGTAAACCATAAAGCATAAACCCTAAACCTTGAACCTAAACCCTAAACCCTAAACCTAAAACACTGCCCCTATGCCCTAAACTCTAAATACTATACCCCAAATAAAAACCCTAAACCTAAAACAATTAACACAAAACCCAGACCCAGAACCTAAACCCCAAAACCCTCAACCCTAAACCCTACACCCTAAACCCTAAAACCTGAACGCTAAACCATTATACTAAATCCTAAACCCTAAACCACAAACACTAACCCAAAACCCTAAACCCTAATCCCCAAACCCCAAACCCTAAACCCTAAACCCTAAACCCTAAACCCTAAACCTTAAAGCTTAAACCCTAAATCCTAAATCCTAAACCCAAAACCCAAAACCCAAAACCCAAAACCCTAAACCCTAAACCCAAAACCCTAAAACCCTGAAGCCTAAACCCATTACCTACACATTAAACACCTAAAGCTAAACCCTAAACCATACACCACAATACCTAAACCTTAAATAGTAAATCCTAAACGCTAAAGCCTACACCATACACCCTAAACCTGACTCCCCAATCCCTAAACCCTTTAACCATTTAACCCTTTATCCAAAACAATAATCGCTAAACCCTAAAGCCCTAACCCCAATACCTAAACCTTAAAGCACTATACCCTAAAACCTAAACCATAAAGCCTAAATTCTAAACCATAAAACCTAAATCATAAAACATATACACTAAACCCAAAATCCTAAATCCTAAACACTAAACCCTAAACAATAAACCCTAAACCCTAAACCCTAAACCCTAAACCCTAAACCCAAAACCCAATTCCCTATACTCAAAACCCTATACCCCAAACCCTTAACCCAAAACCTTAAACACCAAACCCTTAACACTAAACCCAAAACCCTAAACCCAAAACCCTAAACACTAAACCCTGTGCCCCAAAACCTTAAACCCTAAACCGTAAACTCAGAACACTAAACCCTAAACCCAAAACCCTATACCCAAATCCCTAAACTCAAAACCCTATACCCAAAACCTTAACCCAAAACCCTAAACACCAAACCCTTAACACTAAACCCAAAACCCTAAACCCTAAACCCTAAACCCAAAACCCAAAACTCAAAACGCAAAACCCTCTGCCCAAAACAGTAATCCCTAAACTGTAAACTCAAAACACTAAACCTAAAACCTAAACCCTAAATTCTAAACCTTAAACCCTATTCCCTAAAACCTAAACCCTAAACCCTACACCCTAAACTATAAGCCCTTTACCCTTTACCCTAATCCGTAAACCTTAACCCTAAACCCTAAAACCTAAACCCTAAAGCCTACACCCAAAACCCCAAACCCTAAAACACAAATCCTTAAACCATAAGTCCAAAAACCTAAACCTAAACCCTAAACCCTAAACCCTAAGCCCAAAAACCCTAAACGCTAAACCAAAATCCCAAAACCCTGAATCACAAACCTTAAATCCTAAATCCTAAAGCCCTATACCCTAAACCCTAAACCCTAAAATCTAAACCATAAAGCTAAAATCCTAAACGCTAAACCTTATACCCTAAATGCTAAACCCTAGAACCCTAAACCCTAGACCCAAAATCCCAAATCCTTAAGCTTAAACCCGAAACCCTAAAGCCTTATACACTAAACCTTAAACCCAAAACCTTAAACCTTAAACCATAAAATCTAAACCCTAAACACTAATCCCTAAACCACAAACTTTAGCCCTAAAACCTAAAGACTAAACCCCAAACCTCAAGCCCAAAGCCTATCCGAAAACCCTACTCCCCAAACCCTAACCCTAACCCTAAAACCATAAACCCTAAACCCTAAACCCTAAACCCTAAGCCCTAAACCCTAAACCCTAAACCCTAAACCCTAGATCCTAAACCCTAAACCTTATGCCTTATACCCCAAACTCTAAACCCTAAACTCTGAACACTATACACCCTAAACCGTAAAGACTACACCATAACCCATAAACCATAAAACCTAAATCCAAAATCCTAAAACCTTATACCCATAATGCTAAACCACAAACCCCAAACTGTAAACCCTAAACCCTCAAGCCTATATTTTATACTCTAAACCCAAAAACCAGAACCCAAAACCCAAAAACCCAAACCCTAAACCATAAATCCCAAACCCTAAATCCTAAACCCTATACCCTAAGCCCTAAACAATAAACCCAAAATGCTAAACCCAAAACTAAAATACTAATCTCTAAATCCTAAAAACAGAACGCTAAACCATTAACCTTAAACACTTAACCCTAAACCCTAAACCATATACCCCAAAAACTAATCCTGAAATCCAACACACTAAACACCAAACCTTAAAGCCTAAAGCCTATACCCTAAATCCTAAATCTTAAACACTAAACCCGAATACCTAAACACCAGAACCCTAAGCCCAAAACCTTAAACCCTAATCGCTAAACCCTAAACCCTAAACCCTAAACCCTAAACCCTAAACCAATAACCCCAAACCCAAAATACTAAACCTAAAACCCAAAACACAAAACTCTAAACCCTAAACCATAAACAGTAAACTCAAAACCTTAAACCCTTAACCAAAAACCCTATAGCCTAAACCCCGAAACTTGAACCCTAAACCCTGAAAGTTGAACCCTAAACCTTAAACCCTAATCCCTAAACCCTAAACCCTAAACCTTAAACCCAAAACACTAAACCCTAATTCCTAAACCTTAAACTCTGAACCTGTAAACTTAAAACCTAAAGCCCTAAATCTTAAACACTAAAACCCTAAACCTAAACTCTAAAACTTAAACCCTCTACTTTAAACCCTAATCCCAAAACCCTAAACCCTAAACCCAAACCCTAAACCATTAACCTTAAACCCTATACCAAAAACTGAAAAACCTAAACCCTAAACCCTAAACCCAAATCTCTAAACACAAAACCCTTTACCATAATTCTAATCCCTAAATCCCTAACGACAAAACCCTAAACCCAAAACGCCAAAACCTAAACTCTAAATTCTTAACCTAAAGAACCCCATACCCATAACCCTAAACCCCTACACCCGAAACCCACCTGAAACCATAAACATTAAACACTAAACCCTAAAAACTGAACCCTAAACCATTAACCGTTAACCATAAACCCTAAACCCTCAACCCTAAAACCTAAACCTTAAGATCAAAACCCTAAACCTAAATCCCTAAACCCTAAAACCTAAACGCTAAACCACGAACCCCTAGCCCAAAATCCACAACCCTAAAGCCCTATACCCCAAACATTAAATCCTAAACCCTATGCCCCAAACCCTAAACCCTAAACCTTACACCCTAAACTCTATACCTTAATCCTTAAACCCTAAACCTAAACCCCAAAACTGAAAACCTTAAACCCTAAACCCAAAACAGTAAACCCACAACAATACACCCTTAACAACAAACCCAAAATCCAAAACCCCAAATTCTAAACCCTAAACCCTCAGTCATATATTTTATACCCTAAACCTCAAGACCAAACCCATAACCATAAAACCAAAACCCTATACCCCAAACCCAAAACCCTAAAGTCTAAACCCCAAACGCTAAACCCCAAAACCTTAAACCCTAAACTCTAAACCCTAAAGCCTAAACCTTAAACCCTAATCCCGAATCCCTAAAACCTAAAATCCCAAAGCACTAAGCTTAAACCCTAAAGCCCTAAATCTTAAACTCTAAATCCCTAAACCTAAACCCTAATCCCTAAAGCCTAAACCTTAAACCCTACACGTTAAACCCTAAACCCTAAACCCTAAAACCCTAAGCCATAAACCAAAAAACCAACACCTGAAACCCCCAACCCTAAAACCTTAAGCCCAAAACCCTAAACCCTAAACCCTAAATCCAAAAACCGTAAACGCTAAACCCAAATCCCCAAACCCTAAACACCTAACCCTAAATCCTAAACCCTAAAGTCTTATACCCTAAAGCCCTATACCCTAAAACCTAAATCCTATACCCTATGCCCTAAACCAAAAATCTTAAACCCTAAACCGTACAGCTAAAACACTAAACCCTAAACCCTAAACCCTAAACCTTATATGCTAAACACTAAACCTTAATATCCTAAACCCTAACCCTAAACCCATAAACCTAAACCCTAAAACCTACACACTAAACTAGAAACCCTAAAACCCTAATCCTTAAACCCTAACCCTAAACCCATAAACCTAAACACTAAAACATACACCTTAACTCGAAACCCTAAAACCCTAATCCTTAAACCCTAAGCCCAAAACCCTAAACCCAAAAAAACCCTTAACCCTAAATCCTAAAACCCTAAATGCTAAACGCAAATCCGTAAATCCTGAACCGCTAGCCCTAAATCCTAAACCCTAAAACCTTATACCCTAAAGCCCTATACCCTAAGCCCTATATCCTAAACCCTATGCCCTAAATCCTAAATCCTAAACCCTAAACCGTAAAGGAAAAACCCTAAACCCGAAACCCTAAACCCTAAACCTTAATACACTAAACCCTAGACCCGAAATCCCAAACACCTAAGCAAACCCGAAACCCTAAAGCCTTATACCCAAAACACTAAACCTAAACCCTAAACCCTAAACCCTAAACCTTAAACTCAAAAATCTAAACCCTAAACACTAATCCCTAAACCCTAAACCTTAACCCTAAATCAAAAAGAAAAAACCAGAAGCCCAAAGCCTATCCTTAAACCCTACTCCCTAAAACCTAAACCCCTAAACCCAAAACCCACGCGAAATCATAAACAATAAACCCTAAGTCAAAAAAACTAAACACAAAACCATAAATACTAAAACTTAAACCATAAAAACTGAACCCTGAACCATTAACCCTAAACCCTAAACCCTAAAACTAAACCGTACTCCTTAAACCCTAAAACCTTAACCCTAAACCTTGAACCCCTAACTCAAAATCCTAAACCCTATGCCCTATGCCCTAAACCTAAACCCTAAACCCCAAAACATAAAGCCAAAATCCTAAACCCTAAACCAAAAACATTGTACCCTAAACACTAAACCCTAAACCCTAGACCCAAAACCTCAAACCCGAAGCCCTGAAGCCTTATACACTAAACACTAAACCCAAAACCCCAAAACTTAAACCCCAAACCCTAAAACTTAAACACTAATCCCTAAACCCTAAACCTTAACCCTAAATCCTAAAGACTAAACCCAAAACCTCAATCCCAAATCCTGAAGCCTATCCTTAAACCCTACTCCCAAAACCCTAAACCCCTAAACCCAAAACCCACACAAAATCATAGACACAAAACCCTAAGTCGAAAACACCAAAACACAAAACCATAAACACTAAACCCCAAACCCTAAAAATTGGACCCTGAACCATTAACCCTAGACCATAAACCCTAAAAACTAAACCTTGAGACCTAAACCCTAAACCGTAATCCCTAAACCCTAAAACCTTAACCCTAAACCCTGAACCCCTAACTCAAAATCCTAAACCCTAAAGCCCTATAACCCAAACCCTAAATCATAAACCCTATGCCCTAAACACTAAACCCTAAACCCCAAACCATAAAGCCAAAACCCAAAACCCTAAATCCAAAACTTTAGGCCCTCAACACTAAACCCTAAAAACCCTATACCCTAGACCCAAAATCTCAAGCCCCTAAGCTTAAACTCGAAGCTCTAAAGCCTTATACACTAAACCCTAAACCCTAAACCCCCAAACCATAAACCTTAAAACTCTAAACCCTAAATCCTAAACCGTAAACCCTAAACCCGCATCCCTAAAACCTAAAATCCCAAACCCCTAAGCTTAAACACTAAACCCCTAAATCTTAAAATCTTAAACCTTGAACCTAAACCCTAATCCGTAAAACCTAAACCCTAAACCCTACATGCTAAATCATTAACCCTAAACCGGAAAACCCTAATCTATAAACCCTAACCCTAAGCCTAAAAACAAACACCCTAAACCCCAAACCCTGAAACCCTATTCCTTAAACCCAAATGTGAAAACACTAAAAGCTAAACCCTAAACTCTAAACCCCTAACCCTAAATCCATAACGCTAACCCTTAATACCCTAAACCCTAGACCCGAAATCCCAAACACCTAAGCAAACCTGAAACCTTAAACCCTAAAATCTAAACCCTAAACACTAATCCCTAAACCCTAAACCTTAACCCTAAATCAAAAAGAAAAAACCAGAAGCCCAAAGCCTATCCTTAAACCCTACTCCCTAAAACCTAAACCCCTAAACCCAAAACCCACGCGAAATCATAAACAATAAACCCTAAGTCAAAAACACTAAACCCAAAACCATAAATACTAAAACTTAAACCATAAAAACTGAACCCTGAACCATTAACCCTAAACCCTAAACCCTAAAACTAAACCATACTCCTTAAACCCTAAAACCTTAACCCTAAACCTTGAACCCCTAACTCAAAATCATAAACCGTAAATCCTAAACCCTATGCCCTATGCTCTAAACCTAAACCCTAAACCCCAAAACATAAAGCCAAAACGCTTAAACCCTAAACCAAAAACATTGTACCCTAAACACTAAACCATAAACCCTGGACCCAAAATTTCAAACCCGAAGCCCTGAAGCCTTATACACTAAACACTAAACCCAAAACCCCAAAACTTAAACCCCAAACCCTAAAACTTAAACACTAATCCTAAACCCTAAACCTAAGCCTAAATCCTAAAGACTAAACCCAAAACCTCAATCCCAAAGCCTGAAGCCTATCCTTAAACCCTACTCCCAAAACCCTAAACCCCTAAACCCAAAACCCACACAAAATCATAAACACTAAACCCTAAGTCGAAAACACTAAACCCAAAACCATAAACACTAAACCCCAAATCCTAAAAATTGGACCCTGAACCATTAACCCTAGACCCTCAACCCTAAAACCTATACCTTAAGACCTAAACCCTAAACCGTAATCCCTAAACCCTAAAACCTTAACCCTAAACTCTGAACCCCTAACTCAAAATCCTAAACCCTAAAGCCCTATACCCCAAGCTCATCCTTAAACCCTAACCCCTAAAACCAAACCCTAAACCCAAACCCACCCAAATCAAAACAATAAACCCTAAAAAACACTAAACCCAAAACCAAAAATACTTTTAAACCAAAAACTGAACCCCAACCTTAACCCAAACCCTAAACCCTAAAACTAAACCCATACCCTTAAACCCTAAAACCTTAACCCTAAACCTTAACCCTAACTCAAAACTAAACCAAACCCTAAACCCTATCCCTAGCCAAACTCATAAACCCTAAACCCCAAAACATAAACCACTAAACCCTAAACCAAAAACTTAAACCTAAACCTAAACCTAAACCCCGACCCAAAATTTAAACCCTAAGCCCAACCTTAACACTAAACCTAAACCCTAAACCCAAAACTTAAACCCCAAACCCTAAAACTCAAACACTAATCCTAAACCCTAAACCTAGCCTAAACCAAAAACCCTAAACCCAAAACCTCAACCCAAAGCTAACCACCTTAAACCCTACCCCAAAACCCTAAACCCCTAAACCCAAAACCCAACACAAATCATAAACACTAAACCTCAAACACTAAACCCAAAACCTAAACACTAAACCCCAAATCCTAAAATTACCCAACCTTAACCCTAACCTCAACCCTAAAACCATACCTTAAGCCTAAACCCTAAACCTATCCTAAACCCAAAACTACCCTAAAACCCTAAACCCTAAACCCAAACCCAACCCAAATCAAAAACCCCAACCTAAACCCCAAGTCAAAACCAAACCCAAAACCTAAATCAAAACTTAAACCATAAAACTGAACCCCAACCATTAACCCTAAACCCTAAACCCAAAAAACTAAACCATACCTTAAACCCTAAAACCTTAACCCTAAACCTTGAACCCTAACTCAAAATCATAAACCAGAATCCTAAACCCTATCCCCTATGTCTAAACTAAACCCTAAACCCCAAAACATAAACCCAAAAACTAAACCCTAAACCAAAACATTACCCTAAACACTAAACCATAAACCCGCCCCAAAATTTCAAACCCAAGCCCAACCCCTTATACACTAAACACTAAACCCAAAACCCCAAAACTTAAACCCCAAACCCAAAACTTAAACACTAATCCTAAACCCTAAACCTTTGCCTAAATCCTAAAGACTAAACCCAAAACCTCAATCCCAAAGTCAAGCCTACCCTTTAAACCCTACTCCCAAAACCCAAAACCCCCTAAACCCAAAACCCACACAAATCATAAACACTAAACCCAAGTCGAAACACTAAACCCAAAACCATAAACACTAAACCCCAAATCCTAAAATTGACCCCAACCATTAACCCTAGACCTCAACCCTAAAACCTATACCTTAAGACCTAAACCCTAAACCGTAATCCCTAAACCCTAAAACCTTAACCCTAAACTCTGAACCCCTAACTCAAAATCCTAAACCCTAAAGCCCTATACCCCAAACCCTAAATCATAAACCCTAAACCCTAAACCCCAAACCATAAAGCCAAAACCCAAAACCCTAAATCCAAATCTTTAGACCCTAAACACTAAACCCTAAAAACCCTATACCCTAGACCCAAAATCTCAAGCCCCTAAGCTTAAACTCGAAGCTCTAAAGCCTTATACACTAAACCCTAAACCCTAAACCCCCAAACCATAGACCCTAAACTCTAAACCCTAAATCCTAAACCGTAAACCCTAAACCCGCATCCCTAAAACCTAAAATCCCAAACCCCTAAGCTTAAACACTAAAGCCCTAAATCTTAAAATCTTAAACCTTGAACCTAAACCCTAAACCCTACATGTTAAATCATTAACCCTAAACCCGAAAACCCTAATCTATAAACCCTAACCCTAAGCCTAGAAACAAACACCCTAAACCCCAAACCCAAAACCCTAATCCTTAAACCCAAAGCCCAAAACACTAAAAGCTAAACCCTAAACTCTAAACCCCTAACCCTAAATCCTTAACGCTAACCCTTAATACCCTTAACCCTAGACCCGAAATCCCAAACACCTAAGCAAACCTGAAACCTTAAACCCTAAAATCTAAACCCTAAACACCAATCCCTAAACCCTAAACCTTAACACTAAATCTTGGAGACAAAACCTGAAGCCCACAGCCTATCCTTAAGCCCTACTCCCTAAACCCTAAGCCCCTAAACCTGAAGCCCACCCAAAACTATAAACGTTAAACCCTAATTCAAAAACACAAAACACAAAACCATATACACTAAACCCAAAACCCTAAAAACAGGACCCTAAACCATTAACCCTAAACCTTCCTTAAACCCCAAACCCTAAACCCGAAACACTAATCCCTATACCCTAAACCATAACCCTAAATCTTAAGACTAAACCCTAAACCTCAACCAAAAATCGTATCCTTAAAACCAACTCCCTAAACCCGAACCCCAAACCTATAAACCCTAAACCCTTTGCCCTATACCCCAAACCTAAACCCTAAACCCTAAACATTACACCCTTAATCGTAAAGACTACCCTAAACCCTATACCCTAAACTACAAACCCTAAAACCTAAACCCTAACCCTAAAACCTTAAACACAAAACGCTAAACACACAACCTAACACCCTTAAACCTAGACCCAAAACCCAAGAGCCAAAACCCTAAATCCCAAACTCTAAACCCTAAGCCCTCAATCCTATATTTTATACCCAAAACCTCAAAACCAAAACCCATAACCCTAAAACCGAAACCCTATACCCCAAACCCTAAACCATAATTCCTGAACCCTAAATCCAAAACCCAATACCCTAAACCCTAAACACTAAATCAAAAACACTAAACCGTAAACCAAAAATACTAATCCCTAAACCCTAGAAACTAAACCCTAAACCATTAGCACTAAACTCTTAAACCTAAACCCTAAAACCTAAAACCTGAACCCTAAACCCTAAGCCCAAAACACTAATCCCTAAGCACAACACACTAAACACCAAACCTTAAAGCCAAAAGCTTATACCCTAAATCCTAAACCCTAAAACCTAAACCTTAAACCCAAAACCCTAAACACTATGTCCTAAATCCTAATCCTTGAACCCCAAACCCTAAACCACAAACCCTAAACCTAAAATCCTATATAACAAAACCCAAAAGCCTAAACACTAAACCTTAAACCCTAAACCCCAGACCGCAAGCACTAAACCCTAAACCCAAAACCCCAAACCCTAAACCTAAAACCCAAAACCCAAAACCCAAAACCCAAAACCCAAAACCCAAAACCCTAAACCCTAAACCCATAACCAAAAAACCTATAGCCTAAAACCCAAACCCTAAACCCAAAAAACCTTTTTCCCTAAACTCTAAACCATAAATACTGAACCTTAAACGCAAAACCCAAATCCCCAAAACCTAAAATCCCAATCCATAAAGCTTAAACCCAAATGCCCCAAATCTTAAACACTAAAACCCTAAACCAATCCCTAAAACCTAAACCCTAAACCCTACACCCAAACCATAAACCTTAAACCCTAAAACCCTAATCCTTAAACCCTAACCCTAAACCCTAAAACCTAAACCCTAAACTCGAAACCCTAAAACCCTAATCCTTAAACCCTAAGTCCAAAACCCAAAACCCAAAAAAACCCTTAACCCTAAATCCTAAAACCCTAAATGCTAAACGCAAATCCGTAAATCCTGAACCCCTAGCCCTAAATCCTAAACCCTAAAACCTTATACCCTAAAGCCCTATACCCTAAGCCCTAAATCCTAAACCCTATGCCCTAAATCCTAAATCCTAAACCCTAAAACATAAAGCAAAACCCTAAACCCTAAACCCTAAACCCTAAACCTTATATCCTAAACACTAAACCTTAGACCCGAAATCCCAAACACCTAAGCAAACCCGAAGCCCTAAAGCCTTATACCCAAAACCCTAAACCCTAAACCCTAAACCGTAAACCCAAAAATCTAAACCCTAAACACTAATCCCTAAGCCCTAAACCTTAACCCAAAACCAAAAAGAAAAAACCAGAAGCCCGAAGCCTATCCTTAAACCCTACTCCCTAAAACCTAAACCCCTAAACCCAAAACCCACCCGAAATCATAGACAATAAACCCAAAGTCGAAAACACTAAACCCAAAACCATAAATACTAAAACCTAAACCTTAGAAACTGAACCCCGAACCATTAACCCTAAACCCTAAACCCTAAAACCTAAACCGTACTCCTTAAACCCCAAAACCTTAACCATAAACCTTGAACCCCTAATTCAAAATCCAAAACCCTAAATCCTAAACCCTATGCCCTATGCCCTAAACCCTAAACCCTAAACCCCAAAACATAAAGCCAAAACCCTAAACCCTAAACCCAAAACATTGTACCCTAAACACTAAACCCTAAAAACCCTAAACTCTGGACCCAAAATCTCAAACCCCTAAGCTTAAACCCGAAGCCCTGAAGCCTTATACACTAAACACTATACCCAAAACCCCAAAACTTAAACCCCAAACCCTAAAACTTAAACACTAATCCCTAAACCCTAAACCCTAAACCCTAAACCCTAAACCCTAAACCCTAAACCTTAACCCCAAATCCTAAAGACTAAACCCAAAACCTTAATCCCAAAGCCTGAAGCCTATCCTTAAACCCTACTCCCAAAACCCTAAACCCCTAAACCCAAAACCCACACAAAATCATAAACACTAAACCCTAAGTCGAAAACACTAAACCCAAAACCATAAACACTAAACCCCAAACCCTAAAAACTGGACCCTGAACCATTAACCCTAGACCCTAAACCCTAAAACCTAAACCTTGAGACCTAAACCCTAAACCGTAATCCCTAAACCCTAAAACCTTAACCCTAAACCCTGAACCCTAACTCAAAATCCTAAACCCTAATGCCCTATACCCCAAACCCTAAATCATAAACCCTATGCCCTAAACCCTAAACCCCAAACCATAAAGCCAAAACCCAAAACCCTAAACCAAAACATTAGACCCTAAACACTAAACCCTAAAACCCTATACCTGCACTCCAAAATCTCAAGCCCCTAAGCTTAAACTCAAGCCCTAAAGCCTTATACACTAAACCCTAAACCCTCAACCCCCAAACCATAAACCCTAAACTCTAAACCCTAAATCCTAAACAGTAAACAGTAAACCCGCATCCCTAAAACCTAAAATCCCAAACCCCTAAGCTTAAAAACTAAAGCCCTAAATCTTAAAATCTTAAACCTTGAACCTAAACCCTAATCCCTAAAACCTAAACCCTAAACCCTACATGCTAAATCATTCACCCTAAACCGGAAAACCCGAATCTACAAACCCTAACCCTAAGCCCAAAAACAAACACCCTAAACCCCAAACCCTGAAACCCAAATCCTTAAACCCAAAGCCCAAAACACTAAAAACTAAACCCTAAACCCTAAACCCTAAACCCTAAACCCTGAGTACTAAAACTGTAAACACTAAACCCAAATCCCTAAACCCTAAACCCTAAACCCCTAACCCTAAATCCTAAACGCTAACCGTTAATACCCTAAACCCTAGACCCGAAATCCCACATACCTAAGCTAACCCGAAGCCCTAAAGCCTTTATACCCAAAACCCTAAACCTTAAACCCCAATATCTAAACCCTAAACACCAATCCTTTAACCCTAAACCTTAACACTAAATCATGGAGACAAAAGCTGAAGCCCATAGCCTATCTTAAGCCCTACTACCTAAACCCTAAACCCCTAAACCCGTAGCCCACCCAAAACCATAAACGTTAAACCCTAAATCGAAAACACTAAACACAAAACCATATACACTAAACCCAAAACCCTAAAACCTGCAGCTTGAGACATAAACCCTAAACCGTAGTCCCTAAACACTAAAACCTTAACCCTAAACCCTGAACCCCTAACTCAAAATCCAAAACCCTAAAGCCCTATAACCTAAACCCTAAATCATAAACCTTATGCCCTAAACCCTAAACCCTAAACTCCAAACCATAAATCCAAAACCCTAAACCCCAAACCATAAATCCGAAACCCTAAACCCTAAACACTAAACCCAAAACCTTACACCCTAAAGAATAAACCCTAAAAACCTTAAACCGCAGACCCAAAATCTCAAACCCCTAAGCTTATACCCGGGACACTAAAGCCTTATACACTAAAACCTAAACCCTAAACCCCAAAACCTTGAACCCTATACTCTAAACCCTTAATCCTAAACCTTAAACCTAAACCTTAATCCCTAAAACCTAATCCCTAAACCCTGCATGCTAAACCATAAACCCTAAACACTAAAACCCTAATCCATAAACCCTAACCCTAAACCCAAAAACAAACACCCTAAACCCCAAACCCTAAAACCCTAATCCTTAAATCCAAAGATCAAAACCCTAAACAGTAAACCCTAAACCCAAAATACTAAAACCGTAAATGCTAAACCCAAATCCCTAAGCCCAGAACCCCTTACCCTAAATCCTAAACCCTAAAGCCTTATACCCAAAAGCCCTATACCCTAAACCCAAAATCCTAGACCCTATGCCCTGAACCCTAAATCCTAAACCCTAAACCATAGAGTTAAAAAATGAAACCCTAAACCTTATATGCTAAACACTAAACCTTAATACCCTAAACCATAGACCCGAAATCCCAAACACCCAAGCAAACCCAAACCCCCAAATCCTTATACTCTAAACCCTAAACCCTAAACCCTAAACCCTAAACCCTAAACCCTAAACCGTAAACACCAAAATCTAAACCCCAAACCTTAACCATAAATCAAAAAGACAATACCTGAAGCCCAAAGACTATCCTTAAACCCTACTCCCTAAACCCAAAGCCCCTAAACCCGAAACCGACGCAAAAAAATGTTAAACCTTAAATCGAAAACACTAAACCGTAAACCATAAACACTAAACCCTAAACCTTAAAAATTGGACCCTAAACAATTAACCCCAAACCCAAAACCCTAAAACCTAAACCATAAGTCCTGAACCCTAAACCCTAAACCCTAATCCCTAAACCCTAAAACCAAAACCCTAATCCCTGAACCCCTAACTCGAAATCTCAAACCCTAAATCCCTATACCCTAAACCCTAAATCCTAAACCCTATGCCCTAAACCCTAAACCCTAAACCGTATACCATAAACACTTAACCCTACAACCCTAAACCCTATACCCAAAATCCCAAATCCCTAAGCTTAAACCCGAAGCTCTAAACCCTTATACCCTAAACCCTAAACCCTAAACAATTAAACTTAAACCCCAAAATCTAAACCCTAAACACTAATCCCTAAACTCTAAACCCTAAATCCTAAAACCTAAACCATAAGTCCTAAACCCTAAATGCTAATCCCTAAACCCTAAACCCTAAATCCTAAGCCTTAAACCCTAAACCCGAATATCTAAAACCTAAATCCCAAACCCCTAAGCTTAAACCCTAAAGCCCTAAATCTTAAACTCTAAAACCTTAAACCTAAACCCTAATCCCTGAAACCTAAACTCTACATGCTTCACCATAAACCCTAAACCCTAAAACCATAATCCATAGACCCTAAACCTAAACCCATAAACAAACACCCTAAAACCCTAATCCTTAAACCCAAAGCCCAACACTCTAAACCCAAATCCCTAAAACCTAAACTCTAAACCCTAAACCTTGAATACTAAAACTGTAGACGGTAAACCCAAATCCCTAAACCCTAAACCCCTAACCCTTAATCCTAAATGCTAACCCTTAATACCCTAAACCCTAGATCCGAAATCCCAAACACCTAAGCAAACCCGAAGCCCTAAAGCCTTTATACCCAAAACCCTAAATCCTAAACCTTAAACCCCAAAATCTAAGCCCTAAACACCAATCCCTAAACCGTAAACCTTAACACTAAATCATGGAGACAAAACCTGAAGCCCATAGCCTATCCTTAAGCCCTACTCCCAAAACCCTAAACCCCTAAACCCGAAACCCACCCAAAACCATAAACGCTAAACTCTAAATCGAAAAAAACACTAAACCCAAAACCATATACACTAAACCCTAAACCCGAAAAACAGAACCCTAAACCATTAACCCTAAACCCTAAACCCTAAAACCTAAACCTTGAGACATAAACCCTAAACCGTAGTCCCTAAACACTAAAACCTTAACCCTAAACCCTGAACCCCTAACTCAAAATCCTAAACCCTAATGCCCTATACCCCAAACCCTAAATCATAAACCCTATGCCCTAAAAACTAAACCCTAAACCCCGCACCATAAAGCCAAAACCCAAAACCCTAAATCCAAAACATTAGACCCTAAACACTAAACCCTAAAAACCCTATACCCAGACCCAAAATCTCAAGCCCCTAAGCTTAAACTCGAAGCTCTAAAGCCTTATACACCAAACCCTAAACCCTCAACCCCCAAACCATAAACCCTAAATTCTAAACCCTAAATCCTAAACCGTAAACACTAATCCCTAAGCCCTAAACCTTAACCCAAAACCAAAAAGAAAAAACCAGAAGCCCGAAGCCTATCCTTAAACCCTACTCCCTAAAACCTAAACCCCTAAACCCAAAACCCACCCGAAATCATAGACAATAAACCCAAAGTCGAAAACACTAAACCCAAAACCATAAATACTAAAACCTAAACCTTAGAAACTGAACCCCGAACCATTAACCCTAAACCCTAAACCCTAAAACCTAAACCGTACTCCTTAAACCCCAAAACCTTAACCATAAACCTTGAACCCCTAATTCAAAATCCAAAACCCTAAATCCTAAACCCTATGCCCTATGCCCTAAACCCTAAACCCTAAACCCCAAAACATAAAGCCAAAACCCTAAACCCTAAACCCAAAACATTGTACCCTAAACACTAAACCCTAAAAACCCTAAACTCTGGACCCAAAATCTCAAACCCCTAAGCTTAAACCCAAGCTCAAGCCTTATACACTAAACACTATACCCAAAACCCCAAAACTTAAACCCCAAACCCTAAAACTTAAACACTAATCCCTAAACCCTAAACCCAAACCCTAAACCCAAACCCTAAACCCTAAACCTTAACCCCAAATCCTAAAGACTAAACCCAAAACCTTAATCCCAAAGCCTGAAGCCTATCCTTAAACCCTACTCCCAAAACCCTAAACCCCTAAACCCAAAACCCACACAAAATCATAAACACTAAACCCTAAGTCGAAAACACTAAACCCAAAACCATAAACACTAAACCCCAAACCCTAAAAACTGGACCCTGAACCATTAACCCTAGACCCTAAACCCTAAAACCTAAACCTTGAGACCTAAACCCTAAACCGTAATCCCTAAACCCTAAAACCTTAACCCTAAACCCTGAACCCCTAACTCAAAATCCTAAACCCTAATGCCCTATACCCCAAACCCTAAATCATAAACCCTATGCCCTAAAAACTAAACCCTAAACCCCAAACCATAAAGCCAAAACCCAAAACCCTAAATCCAAAACATTAGACCCTAAACACTAAACCCTAAAAACCCTATACCCAGACCCAAAATCTCAAGCCCCTAAGCTTAAACTCGAAGCCCTAAAGCCTTATACACTAAACCCTAAACCCTCAACCCCCAAACCATAAACCCTAAACTCTAAACCCTAAATCCTAAACAGTAAACAGTAAACCCGCATCCCTAAAACCTAAAATCCCAAACCCCTAAGCTTAAAAACTAAAGCCCTAAATCTTAAAATCTTAAACCTTGAACCTAAACCCTAATCCCTAAAACCTAAACCCTAAACCCTACATGCTAAATCATTCACCCTAAACCCGAAAACCCTAATCTATAAACCCTAACCCTAAGCCCAAAAACAAACACCCTAAACCCCAAACCCTAAAACCCTAATCCTTAAACCCAAAGCCCAAAACACTAAAAACTAAACCCTAAACCCTAAACCCTTAACCCTGAATACTAAAACTGTAAACGCTAAACCCAAATCCCTAAACCCTAAACCCCTAACCCTAAATCCTAAACGCTAACCCTTAATACCCTAAACCCTAGACCCAAAATCCCACATACCTAAGCAAACCCGAAGCCCTAAAGCCTTTATACCCAAAACCTTAAACCTTAAACCCCAATATCTAAACCCTAAACACCAATCCTTAAACCCTAAACCTTAACACTAAATCATGGAGACAAAAGCTGAAGCCCATAGCCTATCTTAAGCCCTACTGCCTAAATCCTAAACCCCTAAACCCGTAGCCCACCCAAAACCATAAACGTTAAACCCTAAATCGAAAACACTAAACACAAAACCATATACACTAAACCCAAAACCCTAAAACCTACAGCTTGAGACATAAACCCTAAACCGTAGTCCCTAAACACTAAAACCTTAACCCTAAACCCTGAACCCCTAACTCAAAATCCAAAACCCTAAAGCCCTATAACCTAAACCCTAAATCATAAACCTTATGCCCTAAACTCTAAACCCTAAACTCCAAACCATAAATCCAAAACCCTAAACCCCAAACCATAAATCCGAAACCCTAAACCCTAAACACTAAACCCAAAACCTTACACCCTAAAGAATAAACCCTAAAAACCTTAAACCGCAGACCCAAAATCTCAAACCCCTAAGCTTATACCCGGGACACTAAAGCCTTATACACTAAAACCTAAACCCTAAACCCCAAAACCTTGAACCCTATACTCTAAACCCTTAATCCTAAACCTTAAACCTAAACCCTAATCCCTAAAACCTAATCCCTAAACCCTGCATGCTAAACCATAAACCCTAAACACTAAAACCCTAATCCATAAACCCTAACCCTAAACCCAAAAACAAACACCCTAAACCCCAAACCCTAAAACCCTAGTCCTTAAATCCAAAGATCAAAACCCTAAACAGTAAACCCTAAACCCAAAATACTAAAACCGTAAACGCTAAACCCAAATCCCTAAGCCCAGAACCCCTAACCCTAAATCCTAAACCCTAAAGCCTTATACCAAAAAGCCCTATACCCTAAACCCAAAATCCTAGACCCTATGCCCTGAACCCTAAATCCTAAACCCTAAACCATAAAGTTAAAAAACGAAACGCTAAACCTTATATGTTAAACACTAAACCTTAATACCCTAAACCATAGACCCGAAATCCCAAACACCCAGTCAAACCCAAAGCCCCAAACCCTTATACTCTAAACCCTAAACCCTAAACCCTAAACCTTAAACCCCAAAATCTAAACCCCCAAACCTTAACCATAAATCAAAAAGACAATACATGAAGCCCAAAGCCTATCCTCAAACCCTACTCCCTAAACCCAAAGCCCCTAAACCCGAAACTGACCCGAAAAAATGCTAAACCTTAAATCGAAAACACTAAACTGCAAACCATAAACACTAAACCCTAAACCCTAAAAATTGGACCCTAAACAATCAACCCCAAACCCAAAACCATAAAACCTAAACCATAAGTCCTAAACCCTAAACCCTAAACCCTAATCCCTAAACCCTAAAACCTAAACCCTAATCCCTGAACCCCTACCTCAAAATCTCAAACCCTAAATCCCTATACCCTAAACCCTAAATCCTAAACCCTAAGCCCTAAACCCTAAACCCGAAACCCTAAACCCTAAACCGTATACCATAAACACTTAACCCTACAACCCTAAACCCTATACCCAAAATCCCAAATCCCTAAGCTTAAACCCGAAGCCCTAAACCCTTATACCCTAATACCCTAAACCCTAAACCCTAAACACTAAAACTTAAACCCCAAAATCTAAACCCTAAACACTAATCCCTAAACCCTAAACCCTAAATCCTAAAACCTAAACCATAAGTCCTAAACCCTAAACGCTAATCCCTAAACCCTAAACCCTAAATCCTAAGCCTTAAACCCTAAACCCGAATATCTAAAACCTAAATCCCAAACCCCTAAGCTTAAACCCTAAAGCCCTAAATCTTAAACTCTAAAACCTTAAACCTAAACCCTAATCCCTAAAACCTAAACTCTACATGCTTCACCATAAACCCTAAACCCTAAAACCATAATCCATAAACCCTAAACCTAAACCCATAAACAAACACCCTAAAACCCTAATCCTTAAACCCAAAGCCCAACACTCTAAACCCAAAACCCTAAAACCTAAACTCTAAACCCTAAACCCTGAATACTAAAACTGTAGACGGGAAACCCAAATCCCTAAACCCTAAACCCCTAACCCTAAATCCTAAATGCTAACCCTTAATACCCTAAACCCTAGATCCGAAATCCCAAACACCTAAGCAAACCCGAAGCCCTAAAGCCTTTATACCCAAAACCCTAAATCCTAAACCTTAAACCCCAAAATCTAAGCCCTAAACACCAATCCCTAAACCGTAAACCTTAACACTAAATCATGGATACAAAACCTGAAGCCCATAGCCTATCCTTAAGCCCTACTCCCAAAACCCTAAACCCCTAAACCCGAAACCCACCCAAAACCATAAACGCTAAACCCTAAATCGAAAACACTAAACCCAAAACCATATACACTAAACCCTAAACCCGAAAAACAGGACCCTAAACCATTAACCCTAAACCCTAAACCCTAAACCCTAAAACCTAAACCTTGAGACATAAACCCTAAACCGTAGTCCCTAAACACTAAAACCTTAACCCTAAACCCTGAACCCCTAACTCAAAATCCTAAACCCTAAAGCCCTATAACCTAAACCCTAAATCATAAACCTTATGCCCTAAACCCTCAACCCTAAACCCCAAACCATAAATCCGAAACCGTAAACCCTAAACCCTAAACCCAAAACCCAAAACCCAAAACCCAAAACCTCACACCCAAAACACTAAACCCTAAAAACCTTAAACTGCAGACCCAAAATCTCAAAACCCTAAGCTTATACCCGGAACTATAAAGCCTTATACATTAAAACCTAAACCCTAAACCCCAAAACTTTAAACCCTAAACTCTAAACCCTTAATCCTAAACCATAAACCCTAAACCCAAATCCCTAAAAACTAAAATCCCAAACCCCTAAGCTTTAAAGCCCTAAATCTTATACTCTAAAACCTTAAACCTAGACCCTAATCCCTAAAACCTAAGCCCTAAAACCCTACATGCTAAACCATAAACCCTATACACTAAAGCCCTAATCCATAAACCCTAACCCTAAACCCAAAAACAAACACCCTAAACACCAAACCCTAAAACCCTAATCCTTAAATCCAAAGATCAAAACCCTAAACCCTAAACCCTGAACCCAAAATACTAAAACCGTAAACGCTATACCCAAATCCCTAAGCCCTGAACCCCTAACCCTAAATCCTATACCCTAAAGCCTTATACCCTAAAGCCCTATACCCAAAACCCAAAATCCTAGACCCTATGCCCTGAACCCTAAATCCTAAACCCTAAATCATAAAGTTAAAACACGAAACCCTAAACCTTATATGCTAAACACTAAACCTTAATACCCTAAACCATAAACCCGAAATCCCAAACACCTTAGTAAACCCAAAGCCCTAAAGCCTTCTACTCTAAACGCTAAACTCTAAACCCTAAACCTTAACCCCAAAATCTAAACCCCAAACACGAATCCCTAAACCCTAAACCATAACCCTAAATCACAAAGACAAAACCTGGAGCCCAAAGCCTATCCTTAAACCCTATTCCCCAAACCCAAAACCCCTAAACCCGAAATAGACCCAAAACCAAAAACACTAAACCCTAAATCGAAACATTAAACCGCAAAACATAAACACTAAACCCTAAACCCTAAAAACTGGACCCTAAACAATTAACCCAAAACCCTAAACCCTAAAACCTAAACCATAAGTCCTAAACCCTAAACCCTAATCCCTAAACCCTAAAACCTAAACCCTAATCCCTGAACCCCAAACTCGAAATCCTAAACCCTAAATCCCTATACCCTAAACCCTAAATCCTAAACCCTATGCCCTAAATCCTAAACCCTACACCTTAACCCGAAACCGTAAACCCTAAACCTTATACCAAAAACACTTAACCTTACAACCCTAATCCCATGACCCAAAATCCCAAATCCCTAAGCTTAAACCCGAAGCCCTGAAGCCTTATACCCAAAACCCTAAACCCTAAAACATAAACCCCAAAATCTAAACCCTAAACACTAATCCCAAATCCCTAAACCCTAAACCCTAAAACCTAAACCATAAGTCCTAAAACCTAAACGCTTATCCCTAAACCCTAAACCCAAAATCCTAAGCCTAAAACCCTATACCCGAATATCTAAAACCTAAAATCCCAAACCCCTAAGCTTAAACCCTAAAGCACTAAATCTTAAACTCTAAAACCTTAAACCTAAACCCTAATCCCTAAAACCAAAACCCTACACGCTAAACTATAAACCCTAAACCCTAAAACCCGAATCCATAAACCTTAACCCTAAACCGAAAAACAAACACCCTAAAACCCTAATCCTTAAACCCAATGCCCAAAACCCTAAACCCTAAACCCTAAACCCTAAATACGAAACCGTAAATGCCAAACCCAAATCCCAAAACCCTGAACCCCAAACCCTAAATCCTAAAACCTAAAGCCTCATGCCCTAAAGCCCTATACCCTAAATGCAAAATCCTAGACCCTATGCCCTAAACCCAAAATCCTAAATCCTAAACCATAAACCAAAATCACTAAACCCTAAACATTATATGCTTAAACACTAAACCATAATACCCTAAACGCTACACTCGAAATCCCAAACACCTAAGCAAACCCGAAGCCCAAAAGCCTTATACCCTAAACCCTAAACCCTAAACCCTAAACCCTAAAACTTAAACCCCAAAATCTAAACCCTAAACACTAATCTCTAAACCTAAACCTTGACCATAAATCATAAAGACAAAACCTGTAGCCCACATCCATATCCTTAAACCCTACTCCCTAAACCCTAAACCCCTAAACACGAAACCCACACAAAACCATAAACACGAAACCCTAAATCGAAAACACCAAACCCAAAGCATAAACACTAAACCCTAAACCCTAAAAATTGGGCCCTAAAACAATAACCCTAAACCCTAAACGCTAAAACCTAAACCTTGAGACCAAAACTCTAAACCGTAATCCCTAACCATAAAACCTTAACCCTAAACCCTAAACCCCTAACTCAAAATCCTAAACCCTAATGCCCTATACCCTGAACCCTAAATCATAAACCTTATGCCCTAAACCCTAAACCCTAATCCCCAAATCATAAAGCCAAAACCCGAAACCCTAAACCCTAAACCTTATACCATAAACACCTAACCCTAAAACCCTAAACCCTAGACCCAAAATCCCAAATCCCTAAGCTCAAACCCGAAGCCCTAAAGCCTTATACCCTTAACCCTAAACCCTCAACCCTAAACCCTAAAACTTAAACCCCAAAATCTAAACCCTAAACACTAATCCCTAAACCCTAAACCCTAACCTTAAATCATAAAGACAAAACCAGAAGCCCAAAGCCTATCCTTAAACCTTAGTTCATATACCCTAAACCCCTAAACCCAAAACCCACCCGAAATCATAAACACTAAACCCTAAACCAAAACCTTAAACCCTAAACCCTAAACCCCAAACCCTAAATCTTAAACACTAAAATCCTTAACCTAAACCTTAATCCCATAAACCTAAACCTAAACCCTAACCCTAAACCCATAAACCTTTACCCGTAAACCAACACCCTAAACCCCAAACCCCAAAACCCTAATCCTTAAACCCTAAGCCAAAAACCGAAAACCCTAAACCCTAAACCCGAAACCCTAAACGCTAAACCCAAATCACTAAACCTTGAACCCCTAACCCTAAATCCTAAACACTAAAGCCCTATCCCGTAAACCCTAAATCCTAAAAACTATGACCTAAACCGTAAACCCTAAACCCAAACCCGAAAGCTAAAACCCTAAAACCTAAACCTTATACCCTAAACACAAAACCTGAATACCCTAAACCCTAGACCCAAAGTCCCAAACACCTAAGCTTAAACTGGAAGAAGCCTTAAAGCCATATACCCTAAACCCTAAACTCTAAACCCTAAACACAAATCCCTAAACCCTAAACCTTAACCCTAAATCCTAAAGACTAAACCCTAAAACTCAATCCAAAAGTGTATCCGTAAAACACTAAACCCTACACCTTAAACTATATACCCTAAACCCTAAAACCTAAACCCTAAAACCTACACCCTATACACTAAACCCTAAACCCTAAAACGCTAATCCCTAAAACCTAAACCCTATAACCATAAACAATAAACCCTAAAACCGTGTCTTAAACCCTAACCCCAAAAACCCTAATCCTTAATCCTGAAGACCAAAACCCTAAACCCTAAACCATAAAACCTAAACCCTAAACCCTAAACCCTAAACCCTAAGCCCAAGTCCCTAAACCCTAAACCCTAGACCTAAACCCTAAATCTTATACCCCAAATGCCGAACCATAAACACTAAACTGAAAACCCTAAACCCTAAAACCACAAACCCAAAATCCCAAACCATAAACCCGAAAATCTAAACCAAGATACCTAAACCCGAAACGTTAAACACAAAACCCAAATCCCTAAACCCTAAACCCAAAACCCTCAAGCGTAAACCCCAAATGCTTAACCCCAAACCCTAAACTCTAAACCCTAAACCCTAAACCTAAAACCCAAAACCTTAAACCATAAACCAAAAACCCTAAAACCTAAATGCAAAATCCTACATCCTATATACCCTAAAGCCTAATCCCTAAAACACTAAACCCTAAACCCTAAACCCTAAACCCTAAACTTTAAACCCTAAACCCTAAATCCTAAACCCAAAACCCTAAACCCTAAACCCTAAACCCTAAACCCTAAAACCCTGAAGCCTAAGCCCATTACCTACACATTAAACACCTAAAGCTAAACCCTAAAGCCCAAACCCTAAACCATAAACCAAAATACCTAAACCCTAAACAGTAAATCCTAAACCCTAAAGCCTAAAACATATACACTAAATCCTACTCCACAATCCCTAAATCCTTTGACCATTTAACCCTTTATCCAAATTGCTTTAGAAGACCAACATAAGACCACTTTTACATGCCCATATGGAACATTTTCTTATAGGCGTATGCCCTTTGGGCTTTGCAATGCCCCTGCTACGTTCCAATGATGCATGATGAACATATTTTCTGACATGGTCAAAAAATTCTTAGAAGTATTTATGGATGACTTTTCAATTCATGGGAATTCCTATTCTGAATGTCTTCATCATCTTTCACTAGTTTTGAAAAGGTGCATATCTAAGAATTTGATTTTGAATTGAGAGAAATCCTATTTCATGGTTAAATCTGGTATTGTTTTAGGCCATGTAATATCCAAGGAGGGAATTAAGGTAGATAGAGTCAAAGTGGATTTAATTGATAATTTACCACCTCCTCAATCTGTTAAGGGCGTTCGATCTTTTCTAAGGCATACGGGCTTCTACAAAAGGTTTATTAAGAACTTTAGTCAGTTAGCCCGACCTCTCACTTCATTACTTACCAAAGATCAAACTTTTGAGTTTTCTAAAGAGTGCCTAGAATCCTTCAAACAACTTAAGAAGGAGTGGACCAATGCACCCATTGTTCAACCACCTGTTTGGACAGAACCTTTTGAACTGATGTGTGATGCTTTAGATTTTGTCATAGGAGCGGTTTTGGGTCAAAGGATTAATAAGTTGCCCACTGTCATTTATTTTGCTAGTAGGACCTTAATGATGCACAACTCAATTATACAACCACTGAAAAAGAATTTTTAGCGGTTGTGTTTTCATTAGAAAAGTTTTGGTCTTACTTAGTTGGTTCACATGTGGTGGTGTATACTGATCATTCTGCTCTTAGATAATTAGTTCAGAAGAACAATGCCAAAGCCCGTCTCATTAGGTGGGTTTTATTTTTGTAAGAGTTTGATTTAGAAATTAGGGATAAAAAAGGAGTTGAAAACCTAGTTGCAGACCATTTATCCCGACTTCCCAATTCCTTGACTGTCGATTCTTCAGTCAATGAGAACTTTCCAGATGAACAGTTATTTGCAGTGTCCAGTGAACCATGGTTTACTGACATTGTCAACTTCTTAGTTTCAGGTGTGACTCCGGATCACTGGTCCACCAAAGATAAGTATAGATTTCATTCCCAAGTTAAGCACTTTTTCTGTGATGATCCTTATTTGTTTAAGATATGTCCGGATCAGATTATCCGACGATGTGTTCCTAATCATGAGCAACATTCTATTCTCTCTTTTTGTCATGATCATGCATGTGGTGGACACTTTGGACCTAAAAAGACTGCCGCAAAGGTTCTCCAATGCGGATTTTATTAGCCCACTCTTTTTAGAGATGCTTTTGATTTTTACAAGGCTTGTCCTGCCTGCTAGTCTTTTTGCCGTATCAATAAGAGGAACATGATGCCCCTCAACCCTATTTTTGTAGTTGAGATCTTTGATGTTTGGGGCATCGATTTTATGGGACCATTCCCTAATTCCTTTGAGAATTTGTACATACTTTTGGCCGTTAATTATGTTTCTAAATGGATAGAGGCCATACCTTTTAAAACTAATGACCACAAAGTGGTGGTCCAGTTTCTCAAAGAAAATATTTTTTCCCGCTTTGGTGCACCAAGTGCAATAATTAGTGATAGGGGTATTCATTTTTATAATCGACCTTTTGAGGCCCTAATGAAAAAGTATGGGATCACCCATAAGTTATCTACCCCTTATCACCCCCAAACTAGTGGCCAAGTGGAGGTGTCTAATAGGCAGATCAAACAAATCTTAGAGAAAACTGTTAATCCCAACCGTAAGGATTGGTCCCTAAGGCTCATTGATTCCTTGCGGGCCCATCGGACTGCATTCAAGACCGATCTTGGTCAGTCTCCCTACCATTTGGTGTATGGAAAAGCTCGTCACTTACCAGTTAAGCTGGAGCATAAGGCCTTTTGGGCCATCAAGAAGCTCAACTTTAATTTGTCTGATGCGGAAATTCATCGTGGGCTCCAAATATCTAAGTTGGAGGAACTTAGGAATGAAGCCTATGAAGGTTCTAAGATTTACAAGGAAAATACCAAAGCTTTCCATGATAAACACATTCTGCATAAATCTTTTGTAATTGGTGATGAGGTCTTATTGTACAACTCTCGATTTCATCTTTTTCCTGGTAAGCTTAGATCCCAATGGGATGGCCCATTTATTGTTCATAATGTATATCCCCATGGGGCTGTGGAGATTTTGAATCTAGGAATAGGGATAATTTTGAAGGTTAATGGTCAGCGTTTGAAGCCATTCCTTAAGTTTCCAAATACTAGTAGTGAAGAGGTCATGGATCTCCATGAACCTCTTTACACTGATGACTAACTTTTACTCAGGTATAACCCCCTTGCATTTTCTTTTTTTTCTAATTCTTTCCATGCATTGAGGACATTGAATGACTTAAGTGTGGGGGAGGGAAACCAGTTTCTGCTTTTTCCACTTTGTTTTATTTGTTTTTTATTTGTTTTTTTTTTTTTTTTTAGCTTGCTAAAGGGTGAAGTCCTACTTTGGCTTTTGGTTAATGATCATACCATTCGGTTGGTTAATGTATGAAAATAAAATTTTTTACTAAGGTACCCATTTTGAATGTATAAAAACCCTATTGAGAAGAAAGAAACAAGCATGTGTCTTGAGATGGGACTTTCTATTGAAAAATAAGAGACCCCTGTTTTATGGTGTTGGACCATATGTAAGTCTGTGGGTTCCTTGTACTTTTGATTTGGAGTAGAGACCTTCTTTTTAATCTGGCATGGGTTGACAAATGCACAATTTTAAATGAAATGTGAAATGTGGTATAAAGAATAATAAGAGTTGATTCTCTTGGAACTAGACATGACAGTGCACCTCAGGAAGCGTGGTGTCTTGATCGAAATTCCTTGGGAGGAAACTTCTGAAGGAACTCTAGCATCACTGTCTTTGTAGGAATATGTAAAAAACGAAGCTACATAGTAACTTGGGTGTCTGGTGTTTGCTCCACCATGTCATTCAGGCCAAAAACAGAGAAAAAAATGTGCAAATGTCATTAATGCTTAGTAATATGTTTTGGTAAAAAATACTCCAATGCCTTAGTCATTGGTTCCCTATTTCTTCACAAGTGATTTTGCCTTAAGATAAGGATGTTTTGGAAGAGACTAGGTGAGTTCCAAATTAAGAAATATGCTAGTGCCTGGAATTGATCAACGGTAATAAAAGTTTAAGTGTGGGGGTCCCTTATAAGAAAAATTATCTTTGCTCTGGATCGGTATGAGCCTTACCTTTAGCCAAGGTTGGATATTATTTATTCTGAATTTTGGGTGTATGTTCACTGCAAACACCCACGAGACACAACTCGTCCACTAGGGTAACTTAAGGGTTTAAAGGCTTGTTGCACATGCTAAGTGCAATTGTGATTCCTACGTAAGTGAGTTAGGATTTTTCTTTCATTTCTTTATTTATTTATCTTGCTCGAGATTGAGCAAAAGTCAAGTATGGGGGAATTTGATGAGCACAATAATGTGTGAAATCTTAGGGATATAAGTATACATTTTGCCCCACTTTGGATAGTACTATTTTTATTTTTCTTGTTTTTTTTTTTAGTTTCCAAGTTTACAAGAGAAAGTGCTTAAAGTGAATCAAGAACCAGTCTAAAGGTGGGACCCACTCATTGGTACCACATCCTCTCTCCTACAAAATCCTGAAGATTATTCTCTCTCCTTGCCACCTCACAAGATCTTGAAGATGCTATGCCGAGATTCCTTTATGATTTAATCAAGATTACAAGATATTGGTTTATATTGCAAGGAATGAATATAATTTATTAATTTTGAAAACGGATTCTCTCTTTCCTCACACAACATCTCAGAGAATGAGGATTTTTACCAAGATTTTATTTTATTTTATTTTCTTTCTTTTCTTAAAGAAGACTTGTAGAAGGAAGGAGGCAAGACAAAAGCCCTATAAAAGCCCTTTTCTCCCCCTCCTAATTATTATTCCCCTTAGTTTATGCTTAGTTTTCTTCTCTCTCTCCCTCTCTCACTCTTTAGTTTTAGTTCTTCTCTATTTTTGTTTTAATCACTTTTGTAATAGTTTTTTATGTCAATTAATGCAAGCACTCTTTTATTCTTATTCAGCCTTTTATGTTTATGATTTATGCAATTGAGTTGTAATTTTTAAAGTTATAGTTCTAGGCTTAGATCTAGATGACAAGATCACAAGCCGTGGAGCATCTTTTTTTTCAAGTTCAAGCATTGATTCAAGTAAGTAGGCTCCTTCAGTAGTCTTCTCTCCCCCCCTCTCATTCTTCTTTAAACTACCCTTTCTTTTTTAATTTAGAATTTTAATTTCAGTTATTACATTATTGCTATCCCTTTTCCCCCAAGGTTTATGGCTAGTGTATGTGTTGGCTTCGCCCCTCCTAGCCATAGAACCATCAATTTATTGATTTTATTTTAATTGCTTCCTTTCCCTAAAGCCAAGTAGAGTAACCCTTGTAAGAGTGACTCTCTGGTCAAGTAGGGAAGCTCATATTATGATGCATCCCTCGGGCTAAGTAGAGAAACCTGTTTGTGAGTCTCTCTCTAGCTTTTTTCCCTTTCTTTTACTTTATTTTTATTTCAGCATTTTTTTCCTTTATTTATTTTTTTTTTTTTAAATTGCGTGGGTTTTTTATTTTCAGTGATTTATTTATTTAATTTTAATTGCGTGGCTTGTGTCTTTAAATTCTTAGATGACGAATGGTTAGGATGTTATTTTAGATACATATGTTTAGGACGGTAATTAGAATTAGATCACAACCATTAATCAGTTCACTTTCGTATTATTAAAAGAAATAAAAAAATAAAGTGGCTGCTCTCCCTTTGTTCGACCCGTAGCTACACTGATCCGTACGATTACGGTTATATTTTAAATCTCAAACATTGATCCAAATATTTTGTAGCATCACCTACCAATTTACAAGATCCATCAAGCAAAAGCCCAGAAGAATGTACCCCAAATGGAACGAAAAAATTAGGGAAGAAGTGATGGCAATGGAACACTAGATTCTTGCAGATGGTGGAATATCCCCAGTGGTTAGAAAATTTCATTCCAGTCCCCAAAATAGACGAGAACATACAGATGTGCGTAGACTTTCGAGATCTCAATAAGGTTAGCTAAAAGACGACTTCCCATTGTCTCACACTGATTTTCTCGTTGATAACACTGCTAGACATGCCTTGCTATCATTCATGGATGGTTTCTCAGGGTATAACCAAATAAGCATGCTCCTCGAAGACCAGGAGAAGAAATCTTTCACCCTCCGTGGTATTACAAGGTGATGCCATTTGGGCTGAAGAATGTTGGAGCAAATTACCAAAGAGCGGCTATAGTCATCCTTCGTGTATGATGCACAAGGAAGTGGAAGTCTATGTGGATGACATGATAGTGAGTGAATTAGTGGATCAACAAGGGTACATCCCCACTTTAAGGAAGTTCTTTGAGAGGATAAAGAAGTATCAATTGAGGCTGAATCCCCAGAAGTGTCTATTTGGCACGACAGTCGAAAAGCTACCTAAATCCTTGGTAAGCGAGAGGGGCATTGAGGTCAACCCATCAAAATTAAGGCGATTCAAGAAATGCCCACACCTCAGACAGAGGACGAGATACAACAGTTCGTCAGCCACATCAGTCAATTCATAGCGTAGCTAACCTCCAATTGTGAGTCGATCTTCAAATTTCTAAAGAATAGAATACCCAATGGCAGCAAACATTTGATAAAATGAAGGGGTATTTGGAAAATCAACCAATTGCTGGAGAACCTCTTTTTCTTTACTTATCAGTTGGAGAAAATTACATAGGTTCTTGTTGGCTCAAAAAGAGAAAGGGAAAGGAGCAGAAGTTATCTACTATTTGAGTAAAAAGTTCCTAGAATATGAAACTTGGTACACATCTCTACAGAGGACCTGTGTAGTATTGGTGTGGGCAACTAGAAGATTGAGACATTACATGATGGCATACTTGGTTCAACTAATCTTAAGGATGGATGCAATCAAGTATCTTTCTGAGAAGCCAGCTCTAACAGGGAGGAGGCCTTATGCCTTTCCAAAGGGGATAGCAGCAACCGAGAGGAAGGAGTCACTAGTGAATGGCAATTGTACTTCGATGGAGCATCTAATCAAAAGGGATGCGATGCAAGAATACTCTTGGTAACTCCTGACGGATTTTATTTGTCCTCATCTTTTTGCCTCAATTTCTCCTACACTAATAATATTGCCGAATATAAAGCATGTGCATTGGGATTGAAAATACCATTGACTATTGGGGTGAATAAGATTAAGGTATATGGTGACTCAATCAAGAACACTTGGAGGAGGTGGTCAAACACTTCAAGGAGATCTCTTTTGAATACTTTCAAAGAGATAACAATCAGTTAGTAGATGCTCTCACCATAAGGGCATCTCTAGTGGAATACAATCCCATGGCATGGGTCTGACCATTTATGGTAGAAGGAAGAGATAAGCTCATATACCAAAGTGTTGTGAATGCCCTCACAGTGGCTGGAAGATCTTGATTTGCCCCCATAATTGATTACATCAGGGAAATAAAATACCCAGTCGAAGCCACTGAAGGTGAAAGGAAGTTTTTAAGAAAGTATGACACTTAATTTATCCTACAAGGATGTTCTATACAAGAGATCTTATGATGGGATACAATTATTGTGTATAGATGAAGGACAGGCAAAGATCATTATGGAAGAAGTTGATCAATGTCTTTATGAATCCCATATGAATGCAAAAATATTGGCAAAAAAGGTTCTCTGACTAGGATACTATTGGAATATAGTGGAGGCAGATTGTGTGTATTTCATTAAAAAATGCTGCAAGTGCCAGATCTTCACAAATATCATACACATCTCGCCCACAAAATTGTACTTGCTCAGTTCTCCTTGGCCATTTTCTACTTGGGGCATTGGTGACATAAGGAAAGCTCAATCCTAAAGCATCCAATGGATACGAGATTATCTTGGTGGCAATAAATTACTTCACGAAATGGGTAGAAGCATAGTCCTATTCAATGCTTACAGCTGCAAAAGTGGCAAAGTTTATCCAAAAAAATATCATTTGTCGATATGGAGTACCACAGAAGTTGATATCATGTCAAGGATCCCATTTCTGTGGCAAGTCTCATAAGGTGTGCACAAGATTTGGCATCAAGAGGCATAGGTCCACCACTTATCAACCACAGAATAATGGGGCAGTGGAAGCGGCCAACAAAAACATAAAGGGGATCCTTTGGATTATGGCTGAGACCCACAAATATTGGGCCAATAAGTTGACATATGCCTTATGGTCATATTGGACTTCCATAAGATCTTCAATAGCGGCATTCCTTTCTCCTTGGCCTATGGTACGGAAGGAGTTCTACCAATAAAAATCCAGGTGCCATCTCTCAGGGTGCTCCTCGATAGTTAGTTATCCGAAGGAGAATGGATAAAAACCAGGCATGATGAGCTCAATTTCTCAGATGAGAAGCAGATGAGAGGCATGGATAACTTGAACAAATATCAACAAAGGGTGGCTAGAGCATTCAACAAGCATGTGAAGCCTCGCCACATAGAAGAATAGGAATTGGTTCTCTGAGGGCAAAAGGATCCTACTTATGACCGAAGAGGAAAGTTCAAGCTAAACTGGGGTGGGCCATTTACAGTTAAGGAGATACTACCTGGGAAATCCATGAGACATATAGGACCTTGAAGGGGAAGAAATACCAGGACTGGTTAGCATGGATAACACAAGAAACATTATGTTTAGGGTGAAGCACCTGAACAACGCTAGACCTGATTCCTCATAAGGGATACATAGGCAACTCAATATATGCGAGTGCCATCTCAACAACCTCAACTCTATAGGAAAAGGTAATGGATTCCTAAACTAATGACCAAAGTATCTGAAAGATCATCACTGCTTGTTCCCCTAAGAATTGTCATTTTGCACTTAATCATCAGGTTACTATCTTCCACTAGTGATCCTTCAAAATCTATTCCTGAATTCAGAATTGCCAAGAATCACCATCCACCATTAGTAATCAAGGCCAGCTTGTTTCCTACCCTTGATTTTTCCATAAATAAGATAGTCTAGATGTAAGGAGTAAAAGTAGTAGAAGTCTTGTTGATCCTTGAATATTTGAGTATTACTAAAATTTGTTTCTCACCAAATCGAACAATTACAGGAATAGAAAGACATGGACTCCTTCGATGAAACATTATGAAAGTGGACATTGAAGATAGGAGGGAAGAACCAAATCTTCTACAAGCTACAAACATGCAGGCTCTTGGCAGGATCAGATGTATAAAGTTGCACCATGACTTACTATGGAGAAGGCATCTCAGCATTGGGACATGAAACTTCATGTGTTCAGGTTTAAGATGGTAGATATCTGCCCCAAAATAGAAGAGTTCAGAGGTTGTTAACTCTCTCCCCTACGGGAAAACTATTTTGCGCCTTGCTGGAGTCAGATTATCTAAAGAAGATCCAAGACTTTTTTGGATGGACCAAAGAATAAATGCAAAGTTTGTGAGCTACAAAAAAATCGATATCTTTAAGGTATCAATATCTTTCACTAGGTTCCCACCATAGGAGGGAGTTCATTGTAAGTATTTGGGCAATGCATATCTCTTTTGTATGATAGTTTAAAATGTCTTATGTATGCTAGGGCAAGGAGCACATCCCGTTATTATGGAAGTGGTGAAGATATTGAAGGAAGGCTGTGATTTGGTCCTTACCATCTTGGAAGAAATATTTCAGGGGTTTGACGAGATGACCTAGAAATTCAAGTCAGGAACAGATCATTACTTAAGATATCCGGCCATATGCAAATTATGGTTGATGGAACGATTGCAGCTATTGAGACCTTTGAATGATAATTAGTTGAAAGTGACCCATTATCAGGACAAGTAGGAAATTTTGGAGTTCAAGTCTATCATTCATTAATTAGGAAGAATACCTACAAGGAAAGACTCATGAAGATGCGAACTAGGGTTGCCATTGGTGGCCGCAAATTGATTTCTTGATGAAGACCCCTGGTTACAACTACATCAGATTGATGGGCTTAACTCATATGTCATTTTATGTCCCTTTGTACATCATGTGGTAGTATCAGCTCCCTCAGGGAGATCCTAAGAAGATTGAGGACTTTTATCCCCCACAGGAATTGTCTACTCCTATTGTCTATTTTTTTGCTAAGATTTGGCAAATGTAAGGAGCAGACCTCATGATTTGTATTGAAAATCTAATGATATCTAGTGCTTTCTAGAATAAAGGCTCAGTTTAATTTGGTTTATCCTTGTGTTAGTCTGCATTTAGCGGCAGGAAATCTAACGGAAAAAAAAGCGCGCATCATCCACACAAAAAAAAAAAAAGGGAGAAGGAAATAAGAGTTCAAATAAGCCAACAGGTAATCTTCTTTACAAATTCTTAAAAGAAAGAGACAAAAATATTATGTTTACAACTTTCTCAAAATAAACAAAAAGTGTAAAAGAAAAGTTCAAGTTCTGGTCCTCGTCCTATGATTTCCCTCACCAAAAAGGCAAGATCTTCCAAAGAAAAGGTGGGTCCACATCGGATTCTCCGCCTCCAAATCTAGGGTTGGCTGGCCCAACCTCACCTGAAGGTTGGAAATCTGCAAATCCTAAAGATGAAGAGATATCAGCAAAGATTTGTTAAAACTCCCTCTAAGGAAGAATGGAAAGGAAAAGTTTCAATGCACACCTGGTCTCGAATACGCTCTATGTGATGATACAGACACATATTGAGACTCTGGATCATCCTGTAGTGGACAAAGAGTGGGAAATCCAACCGAAAGAAGAAAAATGCATAAGAAGGATAGGAAGATAGTATTACACAATCTAGGGAATGGAAAGGCACATGCCCTCGTCAGCCATCGTCGTCCTTGGTAGCATCATCTTCATAAAGGATCGTAGGCATTGGTGTATGTCCACTAGGGAAAGCCTGGGATAGAAGAAGGCCCCACAGCCATGTTGTGGACCGGTCCTATGCTCATATGAGTCAAGCCCTCTGTAGAAGCAGTTGCAGATCCAGGAACATGGAAGCCAGGGAAGAGAGTCGGTTTGTCATACTGAAAAGGAAACAATGATATTATTTAAAAGATCATCATACTCAAGGTAATGAAAAGTCCAAGAAGGTTACCTAGGATCCCTCAGCAATCAAGGGGCATGCACACTGTCTCCCATAGGAGAAACTCTCTGTAGTTGAGTATCGGATCTACAAAGTTGCTCCTCAGCATCCTAGTCATGACAGCCTCGAAGTCCTCCTCATATATGGTACTAGGGTTATACATGGAGGGAGGAGGAGCGGGGAAACCCAAAGGGGACCATCGGAATCAAACCATCGCCTCACCAGCCTCTCCCGAGGTACCATCTGAACCATATAGACCTTGGAATAAGATGCGAAGACTAGTGAGCCTCCTAGCTTCATCCCAATCTACAATTGCTGGGAAGTCCAGAGCCTGGAATGGAGTCCAAGAGACGTACAAGGACCAAAGAATCAGTAATGGAACAAGTTCAACAAGAATAAGTAATGCAAGTATAAAAAAATAAAGAAGCCATACATCGATGAGCCGTTTCAGTACATCCCTCCCCATGGTAGCCTGGGGCAAAGGCCCATGGACAGTCTCACCCCTCCCCCATTTCTTGGTAATAGGAAATCTATCATGTTCCCCATCTACTAGGGGAGGGCAAAAGAAATGGAGATGCTCATATGCCCAAGGCTGAAAAATAACACCAATATGAGACATGAAGCAAAATGAAGGAAAGGAAATGAATGCAATCAAGCAACTCATACCTGGATTATGTAGGAGGCTCTATAGAGACTAGGGTCACCCCAGGATAGGTGGTCCAGCATACTAACGAAGTAGGCATAAGCTGCTCCACCCCAGTCGTATTTCTAAACCCTATGGATATCTCTTAAGAAGTAGGCAATTCGGAGGTCGACCTTGTCTGATGGGATGCTAAACAGACATTGGTTGGCACAATAGATGAAGAAAGAGCGAATAAGCTACTCCTTTCTGCTCATGGGAGGAGGCCATGTCAATGGGAAATTTGTCCCATGCCTTAGAGACAACAGTAAGATAGAAAACAGCATCTGAAGAATCAAAGCCTATAAGCTCCAGAATCTTGAGACTGACTAAACTGGGTGGAGGATAACACGGGCTCTCCACCAAAGCACAAACCAGTCAATGCATGGAACCAAAGGGGGTGACTGTCATCTCTCCCACTGACAAGTGAAAAGTATGGGTGCTCAGCCACTAGCTCTCTGCCAAGGCCCAAGTGAGCTTTACATCCAACTTCTAAGCACCTAAGTGGAGGCACGGATGGAAAGGTAAGTTACAGATCAGTCACTGTGTGAGGGGGTGGAGTTTGTTAAACCACTCCACTTTTTTGGGGTAGCCATGCCCTCCTATAAGAGTGCTCCACCCCACCCTATCATGACAGGTAAAATCTCAATATACATAGCATTTCATAGCATTCATACATAAGAAATACATACATTGGCATACATGAATGGGATTTTTCTAAACACGTGTTGGCATACATACATTGAATCTCCAAAATGTACAAATGGCATATGTACATGAGATTTCCCAAAGCATACATTTTCATACATTCATGGAATCTCCTAAATGCAAAAATGGCATACATGAGATTTCTTAAAGCGTACATTGGCATACATACATTGATACATGATCACTTAAGTATGGCATACCTGCATAAGCATACATACATACATACATACATACATACATATATACATAGGATTCCCTAGGCATACATTGGCATATGTACATAAAGGCATCATGTATTCATTCATGAAAATCTTTCTAAGCATGCATACAACTTCCTAGGCATACATCATGCATCATGTATTTCCTTGGCACAAAAAAAAAATTAATTATTATGATTGGCCCACATTAATAAAAGTGAAGGACTCATCCATTTTCCAGGCAGAGCTGCACATATGATCCTTTGTACCCTTCAGGGTCGACCCTGGGTACCACATCATTGTGCCGTCTTAGGACGATGAGTCAGCCAGCTTATTTGTGACCTTCCCACAATGTGTGCACTTGCACCCCAGTGAGGAAAAATATAAAAAGTAACAAAAACAAAATGACAAAAGAGGGGAGTAAAAAAATCAGTTTTGGGGGTCCACTTTTTATAAATGGGACCAGCTAAGCTCTCGGGCCTACTAGGTTTCCCATGGGTTCACAAGAAATCTCATGGAACCACCAACTTAAAAAAAATGATGAACGCAAGAGTATACACTTAGGTATATATTGCACTTACATATGTAGTACATATTTTTATACTTGGTATATATATATATATATCTCATTTTTTCTTTTTGCTAATGATGGGTATCTAGGCCTTCGGCTTGACTAGTCCCATGAGCCCATATTGACCCCACAACCGCATGGACTGGGTCATATCGGGGTTTAAATGAGAACCATTCAACTTTCACTGAAAGCAGTGAAGAGCACTAAACACCCAGTGTGAGTGGCCCAAGGTGTGCCTAGTGGGAGTCGAACTTAGGACGTCCGAGTTTACAACTCATACCAAGTTCGTTGCTCACCAACTGCACTACCCCCTTGGGTTATATATGTCTCAGTGATTAACCATTTGGTGTTGAAAATACATGTCATTATTCATGTGCACAAAATGATGTTATATAATTCATGGTTGGCCTAGATTATTAGGTCTAAATTAATCAAAATACCATTGGATGACCCAAATACTGATTGGCCCGGAGTATTAGGTCTAAAATGACCAAAATACACTTGGATGGTCCAACGACTGATTGGCCCAGAGTATTAGGTCTAAACTAATCGAAATACCATTGGACGGTTCAAAGACTGATTGGCCTGGAGTATTAGGTCTAAAATGACCAAAATACCCTTAGACGGCCTAAAGACTAATTGGCCCGAAGTATTAAGTCTAAAATGACCGAAATACCCTTGGACAACACAAAGACTATTTGGCCCGAAGTATTAAGTCTAAAATGACGGAAACACTATTGTTTGACCTAAAAACTACTTGGCCTATAATATCAGGTCAATAAGAGACCAAAATACCCCTGGATTGGCCTAAATTTTAATTTGATCTAAGATAACATTGCTTAACCAAATTTGGTCAAAATTATTGTATACTAACACCTTGACAGGAACTGAACAATGGTGGCCCATTGAAGGATTCCCACTTGGCTGCTCAGGTAAGATCTCAACTTTCTAGTCAAATTAACTAGATACAGTCATAATATTTTCTTGATTGATCGGGTTTTGCTTGCTTAACAGAATTCATCAATGAATTATTCATCCATATTTTCGTATTTGCACCTTCGCTATCCTTGAGCAAGATGACAGCAGTGCATGCTTAGGATGACAAAATTTGATAGTTCTTTTCTTTGCCCTTCGGCCATGGCACAAGCCCCGGCCAAAGAGAGGCAACATTCTGTAGACACCAAATTTTGCCATCTGCCCTGACAATGATAACAAATAGGGAATGATCGAGGTTCATGCTCTACATTGGAGGAGAATTTAGGCCTTTCATGATGACCTGGATCCGAGAGTAACCTAAAACCCTAATCTAACTCAAAACCCAGCACAACCCAAAATCCTAATCTAGCTCAAAATCCATGCCATTGTATAGTATTCAGAAAGACGATTTCAACGATATATTACATGTGAAAATCTGACCACCAGATTTCCTGGTCACTCCTAGAAGTTAGAAATCCTAAATCGGGATAGTCAAGGCCCAAAGATTCTTCTCGGGCCCATCAATTTTTTTGTGGGCCCCAAGTTTTTTGGCTGGCCCATGAAATATCTGGCCAACCCATCAACTTCCCCTTTATTTTTTATCCAATTTAACCTGTATCTATGAAATGCTACCTTTTCTGGATGGCGGATCAGCAAAAAAAGATTCTATTTTGGCAAGTCCATCAAAATTCATGATGATGGGTCCAAAAGCCTATAAATAGCACTCTGTTTTACCATTTTGAGAGTGTAAAAGTAATATGGGAGAGACCCCCCCACCCAGTTCATGAATTCCTGCCATTCCCTTTTGAGAGAGCCAATTGGGGAGAGAATGTCCCCAATTATTAGCCTCCCTTGCCATTTTAGTATATTCCTTCACCCAATCATTACCCCTTTCCATTTTTATCCTAGCTCGACATCCAATCCAAGGTCAAAGCAAGCAACCAAGATTATTCCCACCTGGTCAAGGGCCTTCATCGGCATTACATACTCATCAACAGGGGCCCACCTCTCTTGACCCGAAACATGAGTCAAGTTCAGGTATAGTAGGAACAATGTAGACATTTTACTTTGTATAATGTTGTACATCAAATATTTAGTCATAATGCCTAACACTTTCGCAACTTTATAATCTGACCCTTACCCTAATCTCTGGACTAGACTGAGTCCATCTCAGGTCCATTCTTATAGATCCTAAGCCCTAATCCTAGGTGGCGACTCCAAATTTTCATGATTCCCAATCCCCTAATTGGCCATTAAATTACCACTGAATATTATCAAAAAAGGGAAAGAACCCTTTCCCCGCCAAATAGGCCTCTACGTATTTTCAAGCAAGATTCGATGTACAGGCCCGTGATGCATTCACAGGCCTGTTTACCCTTACACATGGGTACTATGGCACATTTGGTGGTGTAGGATTTTATTTAAAAGAATAGTGGGCAGATTCCTTCTATGATCCAAAATAGACTTTTCTTTTTTAAATTTACATCCAATTTACAACTCAATAATGACTATTTTTCAAAAATAAAATCTCTTGATTGCTAAAGAAGTAGGTAAATAAAATAAAAAATGCCAATACCTGCATATTACCCATGGAGTTCATGTAGGAAATTTAATTTGATTTAATATTCTATACATAAATAATGTCCCAATGACGAATTAGGTAGTGTTCAAATATTACTCTCAATTTTTTTACTTGGATTAGAAAAAACAATCATACAATGAACATAGATTTTCGAGGTTCAACTAGATTTCTGTACGTCCACAATGAGATGAGATTCTGCTGCACTACCAATGGAGAATAGGGTTACAGTGCTTGTCTTTTCACCTCTATCATATTTCTTATAAAGAAAGAATCTTCATTACAAATATATAGCGAAACCCTAATACTAGAAGATACAAAATTTCCCTTGGTAAATGAGTCCCAAATAAAAATTCGGACGGGTTCCAATACTTCTTGGATTAAAAACTGTGATGGAATACAAGACATCATAACCCAAACAAGAAGTTGTACATTATGGACAATAAACTTCATAAGCTTTTAGAGTGAGAAAGTTCAGTTAAGTTTGATTATAAGGATCAAGGAAATGTTTTATGATCTTCTTTATATGGGTATTAACCTTTTCGATGCTTGATCCCATGTTATTGGGTCTTAAGCATATTGTGTAGAGAATGGAGAAGCATATGCCTATTTGCAAATCTAATTTGCTCTCTTATACTAGCCATAAAATTCTAACTCGGTTTGTTCTTGCTTCGATTCTGATTTATCTTATGTCTTGGCATGCTTTTCCTCTTACAAAATGTAAAAATATTGATTCCATTTGTTCTATATTCTAGGATGGGGATAAGGGGTCCTCCTGGAAATTGTATCTCATCTTATGGAATAAAATTTGCTCCCCAAAGAGTGTTGGTGGATTGGGATTAAGAGACTCTTACACACAAAATAAGGCTTTACTTTTGAATATGTGGTGGCGATTACAGATAGAGAGTGATGCTCTATAGGCTACTCTTTACAAGCTAAGCATTTCTTTTGTAAACCAATTTTTTGATGCTATGGTCATGGGAAAGAAAAGGTCTTGTGTTTGGAATAGTGTTGCAAGCATCTTACAACAGGTAAACAAAACCATAACCTTATCTCAAATAAATTTGATCGGCTACATAGATCCGACAGAAGCATACATAATAAAAGAAGAAAAGGTAGTCTAAGGCGAAAAGAAAATGAAGCAGTAAAAGAAGTGAAATAAGGTAAAACCACAAAAGTCAAAGCAGCATCTCGGGAACATTTTCCTAAAAAGGGTTGGCTACACAGGTCTTTGTCCTTCAAACAACTCTATACGCGATCATACTTAGGTTGAGCCCTAGCATTTACATATCTTCTTTTACCGCTTCTCCTCTAGTCAGTTTAGGTCCTCCCTTTCCTCTTTTAGCTCATTTTATTTGAATATGGTCACTCTTTCTTACTGGTGTATCCATGGGTCTCTGTTAGATATGACCATACCACCTTAGATGGCTCTTGCAGAGCTTGTCCTAGATTGGTGCG
>CM040973.1:21503807-21549503 GCA_022985045.1 Macadamia tetraphylla
GGTCCATACCCGCGTCCAAAACCGGCGGGTAGGACCGGTGGGTAGACACCCACCTGTGACACCCACCTGTGTGGCCCCGAGGGTGATCCGGGGGTCCGATTGAGCCCAAATCGGACGTGTGACCTTCTTTCGACGTTCTAAACACGATTTTGAAGTCGGATTTCATTAATTTTGATTCTAAAATGGTGAAGTACTAACCCCGCTCAATTATGTTAGGTTCACCAAATCATACCCGATTCGCTCCGGATCTCGCCTGCATCAACGAGACTTCGTACGCTACAAGTAAGTGGAGAGAGGACGTTTGGCCTTGTTTCAGGGCATTTGTTTGGCATTCATATAACCATATCTAATTTAGTCATGTCATCATGAATATACTATATAGATTAGTCATTCCTCACATTGATGTGCATTTATGCTATGTTTACTTTTCAAATGCAAATTGAATGTGTTGTTATATGTTGAATGTGTACATCATGTTGCATAATGCCTTGATAGACTAGATGCCGTGGTCGGCTTGGAAACGAATGCATTGGTGGCCCGTGGTATGGGACACGGAGGCACTATGCAGTCGTACTGCATATAGGAGCATGCGGTATTAGGATTCTCACCATCCCGTGCTACGACCCTTCCCAACAGGGGTTGAGGTGTTGGGTTGCCATTTGGGGGAAGCAGGTCGCGTTGTCGGACACTGCGGTTAGGCATTACGCCCAGTAGTCATGTAGGATACGGCAACCCCGTGGTATTTCAAGAGGGCCAATCGATCGCTTTTAAATTGTCGGAGTCAAGACTGCCATTTAAATTTATTTACATTTCTGTGAGAGCCGTGGACGGCATTGTCTTTATTTTTCCGAGTACTCACGGTGGGCCTTCTCCAACAGCCCTATGGGCGATCTGAGGGAGTTCGCGGCTCGCACGAGTATACAAGACCGTGGTTGTAGTAGCACTAAAACCAAAGACTTAGTAATGTTGATTAGGTGTCGTGATTTAAAATGACTTGCATGCCATGTAGTGCATATGATGTGATGTGTTGTGTGGATGTGTGTGTGGTCCACCTCTACTTTCGAGCTAGTGAGCTCATTCCACGGTGCACCCCTTTTTAGATGATTTTGCGTGTCGCATCCGAGGAGCATGGGTGGGTCCCACAATGAGTTTCCCGAGGAGGACTGTGGACCTCGATGAGTTTGAGCACGCGAGACTGCAGGTGAGAGTTGTGCAGCAGACAGCTTCGAGGCCGAGCTGAGCTCCAGCCTTGAGATCGAGCCGAGCTGTATACTCTGATGTTTTTGATAATTTCCTGTATATAATTGATATTCAACCTTTATTCTTTTTGTGTATATATATCATGCCTTCGGGCCCAAATGTATATAATTATGGTATCGCCATTTGGGTATCAGGTATATGGGAATTATTACAGGTAAAACTTAGTCTTCCGCTGATTGATGAGTTGATGTTAGTGTGTGTATGCATGTGGTGGAATACAGATTCGATGATCCCGGCAGTTTGGGTTAACTGGCTAACTCGTCACCGCTCCGTCAAGGCGAACGGTGTGACACTAATCCCTAAAACGTAAAACCCAAACCCCGAAGATTAAACTCTAAAGGCCTAAATCTTAAACACTAAAACCCTAAACCTAAACCTTAATCCCTTAAACCAAAACCCTAAACCCTAAACCCAAAATCCTAAACCCTACACCCTAAACCATAAACCCCATACCCAAAAACCCTAATCCATAAACGCTAACCCTAAACCCATAAACCATAACATTAAAACCTACACCCTAAACCCTAAACCCTAAACCCTAAAACCTAAACCCTAAATCCTAAAACCCTAAACGTTAAACCCAAATCACTAAACCCAACCCCTAACCCTAAATCCTAAACCCTAAAGCCCTATACCCTAAACCCTAAATCCTAAAACCTATGCCCTAAATCGTAAACCCTAAACCCTAAACCATAAAGCGAAAACCCTAAACCCTAAACCTTATTCTCCAAACACTAAACCCTAACACCCTAAAACCTAGACCCAAAGTCCCAAACACCTATGCTTAAACCCGAAGTCCTAAAGCCTTATACCCTAAACCCTAAACCCTAAACCCTAAACATAAATCCCGAAACCCCAAACCGTAAACCCAAAAACTAAACCCTAAAACCTAATCGCTACACTCAAAATCTTAAACCCTATACTCTGAAGCCTAAATCCTATACCTTAAACCCTAAACTCTAATCCTAAAACCTAAAATCCCAGACCCCTAAGCTTAAACTCTTAAGGCCCAATTCTTAAACATCAAAACCTTAAACCTAAACCTTAATCCCTTAAACCTAAACCCCTAACCCTACACCTTAAACCAAAAGCCTTAAACCCAAAAATCCTAATCCATAAACCCTAACCCTAAACCCATAAACCATAGCCCTAAAACGTACACCCTAAACCCCAAACCCTAAAACCCTAATCCTTAAACCCTAATCCCAAAACCCTAAACCCTAAAGGCTAAACCCTAAATCCAAAAACCCTAGACGCTAAACCAAAATCAATAAACCCTGAACCCCTAACCTTAAATCCTAAACCCTCAAGCCCTATAACCTAAACCCTAAATCCTAAACCCCCAAGGACTATACCCTAAACCCTAAATCCTAAACCTATGCCATAAACCGTAACCCCTAAACCCTAAACCATAAAGATAAAACCCTAAAACCAAAACCTTATACCCTAAACACTATAGCCTAATACCCAAAACCCTATGCCCAAAGTCCCAAACACCTAAGCATAAACCCAAAGCCCTAAAGCCTTATATCCCAAACCCTAAACCCTAAACACAAATCCCTAAACCCTAAACCTTAATCCTATATCCTAAAGACTAAACCCTAAACCTCAATCCCAAAGAGTATCCTTAAAACCTACTCCTAAACCCAAACCCCGAAACCATAAACCCTATGCCCTATACCCTAAATTCAAAACCCTAAACATTACACCCTAAACCATAAACACTACACCCTAAACCCTATACCCTAAACCATAAACCCTAAAACCTAAACTCCCTAACACTAAAACCTTAAACGCAAGACGCTAAACTCAAAACCCTTAACTCTCGACAAAACCCTAAACACGAAACCCCAAACCCCGAATTCTAAACCCTAAACCCTCAATCCTATATTTTATTCCCTAATCCCTAAAACCAAAACCCAAAACCCTAAGACTGAAACCCAATACCCCAAACCCTAAACCGTAAACCCTAAACCCTAAACCCTAAACCTCTACCCTAAATCAAAAACCCTAAGCCCCAAACCAAAATTACTAATCCCTAAACCCTAAACCATTACCACTAAACCCTTAACCCTAAACCCTACAACCTAAACCCTAAACTCTAAACCCCAATACCTAAAAACAAAACCCTAAAACTTAAACCTCAAACCCTAATACCTAAACTCTATGCCCTAAACCCTAATCCCTAGACCCCAAACCCTAAGCCATAAACCCTAAACACATAACCCTATACCCAAAAACCCTAAAGCCAAAACACTATCCACAAACACATAATGCTAAACCATTAACCCTAAACCCCAAACCTCAAACCCTAAACCCTAATCCCAAAACCCTTAGCCAAAAACCCAAAAACCCAAAACCCTAACTTAAACCAAAACCCAGAAGCCTAACCCCAAACCCTAAACCAAAAACCTAAACCCTAAACCCAAATCCCTACACCCAAAACCTTAAACCCTAAACTCTAAACACCAAATCCTAAACCTTAAACCCTAAACCCTAAACCCTAAAACCAAAAATCCCAAAACTCTAAGCTTAAACCCTAAAACCCTAAATCATAAACACTAATACCCAAAACCTAAAACTTAATCCCTTGAAACCAAACACTAAACCCTGGACCCTAAAGCATAAACCCTAATCCCAAAAACCCTAATCCAAAAACCCTTAAACCGTAACCCTAAAACCTACACCCTAAACCCCAAACCCCAAAACCCTAATCATCAAAACCCTATGCCCAAAACACTAAACCTAAAACCCTAAACCCTAAACCCTAAACCATAAATCCTAAAACCATAAACGGTAAACCCAAATTACTAAACCATGAACCCCTAACCCGAAAGCCTAAATCCTAAAGCCCTATATCCTAAAACCTATGCACTAAGCTGCAAACCCTAAACCCTAAACCATAAGCTTAAAACCCTAAACCCTAAACCTTATACCCTAAACACTAAACCCTAATACCCTAAACCCTAGACCCAAAAACCCAAACACCTAAGCTTAAACCCATAGCCCTAAAGCCTTATACCCGAAACCCTAAACCCTAAACACTAAACCTTAAAACCCAAAATAAAAACCCTAAGCACTAATCGTGAAACCCTAAACCTTAACCCTAAAGACAAAACCCTAAACCTTAAGCCCAAAGCCTATACTGAAACCCAACTCCCTAAACCCTAACCCCAAAACCATAATCCCTAAACCTAAAATCCTAGATCCTAAACCCAACCATAAACTGGAAAACCTAAGCCCTATAACCGAAACCCTAAGCCCTAAACCCTAAACACTACACCCTAAACCATATAAACACTACACCCTAAACCCTATATACCCTAAACAATGACCCTAAAACCTAAACTCCAAACCCTGAAACTATAAACCCAACATGCTAAACCCTAAACCCTACACCCAAACCCTAGACCGAAAACCCAAAACCCTAGACCCAAAACCCTAAACCCCAAACCCCAAACCCCAAACCCCAAACCCCACACCTTAGACCCTCAATCCTATATTTTATACCCAAAACCCAAAACCCAAAACCCTAAAACCGAAACCTTATACCCTAAACCCTAAACTATAAATTCTAAACCATAAATCCTAAACCGTATACCCTAAACCCTAAACCCTTAATGTAAAACCCTAAACACAAAGCCAAAAATACTAATCCCTAAACCCTAAAAACAGAACCCTAACCCATTAACCCTAAAAACTTAACACTAAACACAAAACCCTATACCCCAAACGCTAATCTCGAAATCCTACACACTAAACACCAAACCTTAAAGCCTATATCCAAAATACTAAACCCTAACCAGTAAACCTGTAACCATAAACACTACACCTTAAACCCTAAAACTTAAACACAATCCCTTAACACTATACCCTAAACCCAAAACCCAAAACCCAAAACCCAAAACCATAAAACCTAAACCAAAAACCCAATACCCAAAAACCTTAAAGCCTAAACACTAAAACCCAAACCCATTACGCTAAACCTAAAACCCTAAACCCCACTAAACCCTAAACCCTAACCCTAAACCCTAAATCCCAAACCCTAAACCACGAAACCTAAACCAGAAACCCTAATGACTAAACCCAAAACCAGAAACCCTAATGAATAAACCCTAAACCATAAACCCAAACCCTACACCCTAATTCCTAAATCTTAAACTCTAAACCCTAATCCCTAAAACCTAAATCCGAAACCCATAAGCTTAAAACCTAAACTCTAAAACCCTAAACCCAAACACTAAACCATAAACCCTAAACCTAAACCATAAACCCTCAACAAAACTCTAAACCGTAAATCCTGAGCCTTAAATCCTAACCCTAAACCCTAACCCCTAAACCATAAGGCTAAAACCCTAAACCCTAAACCTTATACCCTAAACACTAAACCCTAGTACCCTAACCCCAAGACCCAAAATCCAAAACACCTAAGCTTAAACCCAAAGCCCTAAAGCCTTATACCCTAAAACCTAAACCCTAAACCTTAAACCCCAAAATAAAAGACCCTAAACACTAATCCCAAAACCCAAAACCTTAACCCAAAATCCTAAAGACAAAACCCAAAACCTGAAGCCCAAAGCCTATACTGAAACCCTACTCCCTAAACCCTAACCCCAAAATCATAATCCCTACACACTAAATCCTAGATCCTAAACCCAACCCTAAACACTAAAACCTATACCCTATACCCGAAACCCTAAGCCCTTAACCCTAAAAACTACACCCTAAACCATAAACACTACACCCTAAACCCTATATCCTAAGCAATAGGTCCCAAAACCTAAACCCCAAACCCTAAAACCTTAAACCAAAAATGCTAAACCCTAACCCCTAGACCCAAAACTCTAAAACCTAGATCCAAAACCCTAAACCACAAACCCCAAAGCCCACACCGTAGACCCTCAATCCTATATTTTATACACAAAACCCTAAAACCAAAACCCAAAACCCTGAAACCGAAACCTTATACCCTAAACCCTAAACTATAAATCCTAAACCATAAATCCTAAACTGTATACCCTAAACCCTAAACCCTTAATCTAAAACCCTAAACGCAAAACCAAAAACACTAATCCCTAAACCCTAAAAACAGAACCCTAACCCATTAACCCTAAAACCCTAACACTGAACCCTAAACCCTATACCCCAAACCCTAATCTCGAAATCCTACACACTAAACACCAAACCTTAAAGCCTAAAGCCTATATCCTAAATACTACACCCTAAATAGTAAACCCGAAACCATAAACACTACACCTTAAACCCTAAAACTGAAACACTATACACTAAACCCAAAACCCAAAACCCAAAACCCAAAACCATTAAACCTAAACCAAAATCCCAATACCCAAAAAACTTAAAGCCCAAACACTAAAGCCCAAACCCATTACGCTAAACCTTAAACCCTAAACCCTAATCACTAAACCCCAAACCCTAAACCCTAAAGCATAAATCCCAAACCCTAAAGCTCGAAACCTAAACTCGAAACCCTAAACCCTAATTCCTAAATCTTAAACTCTAAACCCTAATCCCTAAAACCTAAATCCGAAACCCGTAAGCTTAAAATCTAAACCCTAAAACCGTAAACCAAAACTCAAAACCATAAACCCTAAACCTAAACCATAAACCCTAGACCCTAAACACCCAACTCTAAACCGTAAATCCAGAACCTAAAATCCTAAACCTATATCCTAAACCCTAAACCATAAGGCTAAAACTCTAAACCCTAAACCATATACCCTAAACACTAAACCCTAATACCCAAAATCCTAGACACAAAATCCAAAACACCTGAGCTTAAACCTAAACCCCTAAAGCCTTATACCCCAAAACCTAAACCTAAACCGTAAACCTTAAACCCAAAAATAAAAACCCTAAACACTAATCCCGAAACCCTAAACCTTAACCCTAAATCCTAAAGACAAAACCCTAAACCTGAAGCCCAAAGCCTATACTGAAACCCTACTCCCTAAACCCTAACCCCAAAACCATAATCCCTAAACCCTAAACCCTAAATCCTAACCCAACCCTAAACACTAAAAGCTATACCCTATACCCAAAACCCTAAGCCCATATCCCTAAATACTACACCCTAAACCACAAACACTACACCCTAAATCCTAATCCCTAGACCCCAAACCCTAAGCCATAAACCCTAAACATATAACCCTATACCCAAAAACCCTAAAGCCAAAACAATATACCCAAAACACTTAATGCTAAACCATTAACCCTAAACCGCCAACCTCAAACCCTAAACCCTAATCCCAAAACCCATAACCAAAAACCCAAAAAGCTTAAAGCCTAAAGTCGAAATCCTACACACTAAACACCAAACCTTAAAGCCTAAAGTCTATATCCTAACTAGTAAACCCTAAATTGTAAACCCGAAACCATAAACACTACACCTTAAACCCTAAAACTTACACACTAATCCCGTAACACTAGGCCCTGAACCCAAAACCCAAAACCCAAAACCATAAAACCTAAACCAAAAATCCAATACCCAGAAACCTTAAGGCCTAAACACTAAAACCCAAACCCATTACGCTAAACCTCGAACCCTAAACCTTGATCACCAAACCCTAAATCCTAAACCCTAAACCTTATACCCTAATTCCTAAATCTTAAACTCTAAACCCTAATCCTTGAAACATAAATCCGAAACCCGTATGCTTAAAACTTAAACCCTAAAACCCTAAACCAAAACACTAAACCATAAACCCTAAACCTAAACCATAAACCCTAAACACCAAACTCTAAACCGTAAATCCTGAACCCGAAATCCTAACCCTAAACCCCAAACCCTAAACCATAAGGCTAAAACCCTAAACCCTATACCTTATACCCTAAACACTAGACCCTAATACCCTTAACCCTAGACCCAAAATCCAAAACACCTAAGCTTAAACCCAAAGCCCTAAAGCCTTATACCCTAAAACCTAAACCCTAAACCCTAAACCCTAAACCCAAAATAAAAACCCTAAACACTAATCCCGAAACCCAAAACCTTAACCCAAAAACCTAAAGACAAAACCCTAAACCTGAAGCCCAAAGCCTATACTGAAACCCTACTCCCTAAACCCTAACCCCAAAACCATAATCCTAAACGCTAAACCCTAGATCCAAAACCTAACCCTAAACACTAATATCTATACCCTATACCCAAAACCCTACACCCTAAACCCTAGACCCAAAACTCCAAAACCTAGAAGCAAAACCCTAAACCACAAATCCAAAACCCCACACCTTAGACCCTCAATCCTATATTTTGTTCCCTAAACCCTAAAACCAAATACCAAAACCCTAAAACCAAATCCCAAAACCCTAAACCCAAAACCATAAATCCTAAACCATAAATCCTAAACGTATACCCTAAACCCTATACCCTCAATCTAAAACCCTAAACCCAAAACCAAAAACTCTAGTCCCTAAACCCTAACCCATTAACCCTAAGAACTTAACACTAAACCCTAAACCCAATACCCCAAACCCTAATCTCGAAATCTTACACACTAAATCCCAAACCTTAAAGCCTAAAGCCTAAATCCTAAATACTAAACCCTAAATAGTGAACCCGAAACCATAAACACTACACCTTAAACCCTAAAACTTAAACACTAATCCCTTAACACTATACCCTAAACCCAAAACCCAAAACCCAAAACCCAAAACCATAAAACCTAAACCAAAAACCCAATACCCAAAAACCTTAAAGCCCAAACACTAAAACCCAAACCCATTGCGCTAAACCATAAACCCTAAACCCTAATCACTAAACCCCAAACCCTAAACCCTAAAGCATAAATCCCAAACCCTAAAGCTCGAAACCTAAACCCGAAACCCGAGACCATAAACCCTAATTCCTAAATCTTAAACTCTAAACCCTAATCCCTAAAACCTAAATCCGAAACCTGTAAGCTTAAAATCTAAACCCTAAAACCCTAAACCGAAACTCAAAACCATAAACCCTAAACCTAAACCATAAACCCTAGACCCTAAACACCCAACTCCAAACCGTAAATCCAGAACCCAAAATCCTAAACCCATACCCTAAACCCTAAACCATAAGGCTAAAACTCTAAACCCCAAACATTATACCCTAAACACTAAACCCTAATACCCAAAATCCTTGACCCAAAATCCAAAACACGTAAGCTTAAACCCAAAGCCCTAAAGCCTTATAGCCGAAAACCTAAACCCTAAACCTCAAACCCCAAAATAAAAACCCTAAACACTAATCCTGAAACCCTAAACCTTAACCCTAAATCCTAAAGACAAAACCCTAAACCTAAAGCCCAAAGCCTATACTGAAACCCTACTCCCTAAACCCTAACCCCAAAACCATAATCCCTAAACACTAAACCCTAGATCCTAAACCCAACCCTAAACACTAATACCTATACCCTATACCCGAAACCCTAAGTCCTTAACCCTAAACTCTACACCCTAAACCATAAACACTACACCCAAAACCCTATACCCTAAGCAATAGTTCCTAAAACCTAAACCCCATACCCAAAAACATTAAACCAAAAATGCTAAACCCTAAACCCTGCACCCTAAACCCAAGACCCAAAACTCTAAAGTGTAGACGCAAAACCCTAAACCACAAACCCCAAACCCCACACCTTAGAGCCTCGACCCTATATTTTGTACCCGAAACCCTAAAACCAAAACCCAAAACCCTAAAACCGAAACCTTATACCCTAAACCCTAAACCATAAATCCTAAACTGTATACCCTAAACCCTAAACCCTCAATCTAAAACCCTAAACCCAAAACCAAAAACACTAGACCCTAAACCCAAACCCATTAACCCTAAAAACATAAAACTAAACCCTAAACCCTATACTCCAAGCCCTAATCTCGAAGTCCTACACACTAAACACGAAACGTTAAAGCCTAAAGCCTATATCCTAAATACTAAACCCAAAATAGTGAACCCGAAACCATAAACACTACAACTTAAACCCTACAACTTAAACACTAATCCCTTGACACTATACCCTAAACCCAAAACCCAAAACCCAAACCCCAAAACCATAAAACCTAAACCAAAAACCCAATACCCAAAAACCTTAAGCCTAAACACTAAAACCCAAACCCATTACGCTAAACTTTAAACCCTAAACCCTAATCTCTAAACCCAACACCCTAAACCCTAAAGCCTAAATCCCAAACCCTAGACTTTGAAACCTAAATCCGAAACCCTAATCACTAAACCCTAAACCTTAAACCCAAACCCTAAAACCTAACTCCTAAATCTTAATCTCTAAACCCTAATCCCTAAAAGCTAAATCCGAAACCCGTAAGCTTAAAATCTGGACCCTAAAACCCTAAACCAAAACTCTAAACAATAAACCCTAAACCTAAACCATAAACCCTAGACCCTAAACACCCAACTCTAAACCGTAAATCCTAAACCCTAAACCATAAGGCTAAAACCCTAAACCCTAAACCCTAAACCTTATACCCTAAAGATGAAATCCTAATACCTTATACCCTATACCCGAAATCCAAAACACCTAATCTTAAACCCAAAGCCCAAAACCCTTATACCCGAAAACCTAAACCCAAAACCTTAGACCCCAAAATAAAAACCCTAAACACTAATCCCGAAACCCTAAACCTTAACCCTAAATACAAAAGACAAAACCCTAAACCTGAAGCCCAAAGCCTATACTGTAACCCTACTCCCTAAGTCCTAACCCCAAAACCGTAATCCCTAACCCCTAAACCCTAGATCCTAAACCCAACCCTAAACACTAAAACCTATACCCTATACCCAAAACCCTAAGCCCTTAACCCTAAACATTACACCCTAAACCATAAACACTACACCCTAAACCCTACAACCTAAGCAATAGGTCCTAAAACCTAAACCCCAAAACCAAAAACCTTAAACCAAAAATGGTAAACCCTAAACCCCACACCCTAAACCCTAGACCCAAAACTCTAAAACCTAGACCCAAAACCATAAACCAAAAACCCCAAACCCCACACCTCAGACCCTCAATCCTATATTTTATACCCGAAACCCTAAAACCAAAACCCAAAACCCTAAAACCGAAACCTTATACCCTTAACCCTAAACTTTAAACCCTAAACCATATATCCTAAACCGTATTACCCTAAACCCTAAACCCTTCAACTAAAACCCTAAACCCAAAACCAAAAATACTAATCCCTAAATCCTAAAAATAGAACCCTAACCCATTAACCCATAAAACTTAACACTAAAACCTAAACCCTATACCCAAAACCCTAATCTTGAAATCCTACACACTAAACACCAAACCTTAAAGCCTAAAGCCTATATCCGAAATACTAAACCCTAAATAGTAAACCCGAAACCATAAACACTACACCTTAAACCCTAAAACTTAAACACTAATCCCTTAACACTATACCCTAAACCCAAAACCCAAAACCCAAAACCCAAAACCATAAAGCCTAAACCCAAAACCCAATACCCAACAACCATAAAGCTAAACACTAAAACCCAAACCCATTACGCTAAACGCTAAAGCCTAAATCCCAAACCCTAAACCCTAAACCCTAAAGCCAAAATCCCAAACCCTAAACCTCGAAACCTAAGCCAAAAACCCTAATCACTAAACCCTAAACCTTAAACCCAAACCCTATACCCAAATTCCTAAATCTTAAACTCTAAACCCTAATCCCTAAAACCTAAATCCGAAACCCGTAAGCTTAAAACCTAAACCCTAAAACCCTAAACCAAAACTCTAAACCACAAACCCTAAACCTAAACCATAAACCCTAAACACCATACTCCAATCCGTAAATTCTGAACCCGAAATCCTAACCCTAAACCCTAAACCCTAAACCCTAAACCATAAGGCTAAAACACTAAACCCTATACCTTATACCCTAAACACTAGACCCTAATACCCTAAACACTAGACCCAAAATCCAAAACACCTAAGCTTAAACCCAAAGCCCTAAAGCCTTATACCCTAAAACCTAAACCCTAAACCCTAAACCCCAAAAAAAACCCTAAACAAGAATCCCGAAACCCTAAACCTTAACCCAAAATCCTAAAGACAAAACCCTAAACATGAAGCCCAAAGCCTATACTAAAACCTTACTCCCTAAATACTAACCCAAAAACCATAATCCTAAACACTAAACCCTAGATCCTAAACCCAACCCTAAACACTAATATCTATACCCTATACCCAAAACCCTACACCCTAAACCCTAGACCCAAAACTCTAAAACCTAGACGCAAAACCCTAAACCAGAAATCCAAAACCCAACACCTTAGACCCTCAATCCTATATTTTGTACCCTAAACCCTAAAACCAAATCCCAAAACCCTAAAACCAAATTCCAAAACCGTAAACCCAAAACCATAAATCCTAAACTGTATAACCTAAACCCTATACCCTCAATCTAAAACCCTAAACCCAAAACCAAAAACTCTAGTCCCTAAACCCTAACCCATTAACCCTAAGAACTTAACACTAAACCCTAAATTTTATACCCCAAACCCTAATCTCGAAATCCTACACACTAAACCCCAAACCTTAAAGCCTAAAGCCTAAATCCTAAATACTAAACCCTAAATAGTGAACCCGAAACCATAAACACTACACCTTAAACCCTAAAACTTAAACACTAATCCCTTGACACTATACCCTAAACCCAAAACCCAAAACCCAAAACCATAAAACCTAAACCAAAAACCCAATACCCAAAAACCTTAAAGCCCAAACACTAAAACCCAAACCCATTACGCTAAACCTTAAACCCTAAACCCTAATCACTAAACCCCAAACCCTAAACCCTTAAGCATAAATCCCAAACCCTAAAGCTCGAAACCTAAACCCGAAACCCGAAACCCAAAACCCTAAACCCTAATTCCTAAATCTTAAACTCTAAACCCTAATCCCTAAAACCTAAATCCGAAACCCGTAAGCTTAAAATCCAAACCCTAAAACGTCATAAACCCTAAACCTAAACCATAAACCCTAGACCCTAAACACCCAACTCTAAACCGTAAATCCATAACCCAAATCCTAAACCCATACCCTAAACCCTAAACCATAAGGCTAAAACTCTAAACCCGAAACCATATACCCTAAACACTAAAACCTAATACCCAAAATCCTAGACCCAAAATCCAAAACACCTAGGCTTAAACCCAAAGCCCTAAAGCCTTATACCCGAAAACCTAAACCCTAAACCTCAAACCCCAAAATAAAAACCCTAAACACTAATCCCGAAACCCTAAACCTTAACCCTAAATCCTAAAGACAAAACCCTAAACCTAAAGCCCAAAGCCTATACTGAAACCCTACTCCCTAAACCCTAACCCCAAAACCATAATCCCTAAACACTAAACCCTAGATCCTAAACCCAACCCTAAACAATAACACCTATACCCTATGCCCGAAACCCTAAGCCCATAACCCTAAACTCTACACCCTAAACCATAAACACCACACCCAAAACCCTATACCCTAAGCAATAGTTCCTAAAACCTAAACCCTATACCCAAAAACCTTAAACCAAAAATGCTAAACCCTAAACCCTGCAGTCTAAACCCAAGACCCAAAACTCTAAAGCCTAGACGCAAAACCCTAAACCACAAACCCCAAACCCCACACCTTAGAGCCTCGATCCTATATTTCGTACCCGAAACCCTAAAACCAAAACCCAAAACCCTAAAACCGAAACCTTATACCCTAAACCCTAAACCATAAATCCTAAACCATAAATCCTAAACTGTATACCCTAAACCCTCAATCTAAAACCCTAACCCCAAAACCAAAAACACTAGTCCCTAAACCCTAACCCATTAACCCTAAAAACTTAAAACTAAACCGTAAACCCTATACCCCAAGCCCTAATCTCGAAGTCCAACACACTAAACACGAAACGTTAAAGCCTAAAGCCTATATCCTAAATACTAAGCCCAAAATAGTGAACCCGAAACCATAAACACTACAACTTAAACCCTAAAACTTAAACACTAATCCCTTGACACTATACCCTAAACCCAAAACCCAAAACCCAAAACCCAAACCCCAAAACCATAAAACCTAAACCAAAAACCCAATACCCAAAAACCTTAAGCCGAAACACTAAAACCCAAACCCATTACGCTAAACTTTAAACCCTAAACCCTAATCTCTAAACCCTACACCCTAAACCCTAAAGCCTAAATCCCAAACCCTAAACTTTGAAACCTAAACCCGAAACCCTAATCACTAAACCCTAAACCTTAAACCCAAACCCTAAAACCTAACTCCTAAATCTTAATCTCTAAACCCTAATCCCTAAAACCTATATCCGAAACCCGTAAGCTTAAAATCTGGACCCTAAAACCCTAAACCAAAACTCTAAACAACAAACCCTAAACCTAAACCATAAACCCTAGACCCTAAACACCCAACTCTAAACCGTAAATCCTGAACCCTAAATCCTAAACCTATACCCTAAACCCTAAACCATAAGGCTAAAACCCTAAACCCTAAACCCTAAACCTTATACCCTAAAGACTAAACCTAATACCGTATACCCTATACCCGAAATCCAAAACCCCTAATCTCAAACCCAAAGCCCAAAACCCTTATACCCGAAAACCTAAACCCTAAACCTTAGACCCCAAAATAAGAACCCTAAACACTAATCCCGAAACCCTAAGCCTTAACCCTAAATCCAAAAGACAAAACCCTAAACCTGAAGCCCAAAGCCTATACTATAACCCAACTCCCTAAGTCCTAACCCCAAAACCGTAATCCCTAACCCCTAAACCCTAGATCCTAAACCCAACCCTAAACACTAAAACCTATACCCTATACCCAAAACCCTAAGCCCTTAACCCTAAACACTACACCCTAAACCATAAACACTACACCCTAAACCCTATAACCTAAGCAATAGGTCCTAAAACCTAAACCCCAAAACCAAAAACCTTAAACCGAAAATGCTAAACCCTAAACCCTACACCCCACACCCTAAACCCTAGACCCAAAACTCTAAAACCTAGACCAAAAACCATAAACCAAAAACCGCAAACCCCACACCTCAGACCCTCAATCCTAAATTTTATACCCTAAACCCTAAAACCAAAACCCAAAACCCAAAAACCGAAACCTTAAACCCTTAACCCTAAACTATAAACCCTAAACCATATATCCTAAACCGTATTACCCTAAACCCTAAACCCTTAATCTAAAACCCTAAACCCAAAACCAAAAATACTAATCCCTAAATCCTAAAAATAGAACCCTAACCCCTTAACCCAAAAAACTTAACACTAAAACCTAAACCTTATACCCAAAACCCTAATCTCGAAATCCTACACACTAAACACCAAACCTTAAAGCCTAGAGCCTATATCCGAAATACTAAACTCTAAATAGTAAACCCGAAACCATAAACACTACCCCTTAAACCCTAAAACTTAAACACTAATCCCTTAACACTATACCCTAAACCCAAAACCCAAAACCCAAAACCCAAAACCATAAAGCCTAAACCCAAAACCCAATACCCAACAGCCATAAAGCCTAAACACTAAAACCCAAACCCATTACGCTAAACGCTAAAGCCTAAATCCCAAACCCTAAACCCTAAACCCTAAACCCTAAAACCTATATGCTATACCCGAAACCCTAAGCCCTTAACCCTAAACATTACACCCTAAACCATAAAGACTACACCCTAAACCCTATACCCTAAGCAATAGGTCATAAAACCTAAACTCCAAACCCTAAAACCTTAAACCAAAATTTCTAAACCCTAAACCATAAGCAATCGGTTATAAAACCTAAACCCCAAATCCTAAAACCTTAAACCAAAATCTCTAAACCCTAAACCCTACACCCCTACACCCCAAACCCTATACCCTATACCCGAAACCCTAAGCCAGTAACCATAAACACTACACCCTAAACCATAAACACTACACCCTAAACCCTATACCCTAAGCGATAGGTCATAAAACCTAAACCCCAAACTCTAAAACCTTAAACCAAAAATCAAAACCCAAAACCCTAAAACCGAAACCTTATATCCTTAACCATAAACTATAAATCAAAAACCATATATCCTAAACCGTATTACCCTAAACCCTGAACTCTTAATCTAAAACCCTAAACCCAAAACCAAAAATACTAGTCCCTACACCATAAAAATAGAACCCTAACCCATTAACCCAAAAAACTTAACACTAAACGCTAAACCCGATACCCCAAACCCAAATCTTGAAATCCTACACACTAAACACCAAACCTTAAAGCCTACAGCCTATATCCGAAATACTAAACCCTAAATAGTTATCCCGAAACCATAAACACAACACCTTAAACCCTAAAACTTAAGCACTAATCCCTTAACATTATACCCTAAACCCAAAACCCAAAACCCAAAACCCAAAACCCAAAACCATGAAGCCTAAACCAAAAACCAAATACCCAAAAACCATAAAGCCAAAACACTAAAACCCAAACCCATTACGCTAAACCATACACCCTAAACCCTAATCACTAAACCCTAAACCCTCAAGCCAAAATCCTAAACCCTAAACCTCGAAAGCTAAACCAGAAACCCTAACCACTAAACCCTAAACCTTAAACCCAAACCCTATACCCTAATTCCTAAATCTTAAACTCTAAACCCTAATCCCTAAAACCCAAATCCGAAACCCGTAAGCCCAAAACCTAAACCCTAAAACCCTAAACCAAAACACTAAACCACAAACCCAAAACCTAGACCATAAACCCTAAACACCAAACTCCAAACCGTAAATCCTGAACCCTAAATCCAAAATCTATACCGTAAACCCTAAACCATAAGGCTAAAACTCTAAACCCTAAACCACATACCCTAGCACTAAACCCTAATCCCCTAAACCCTAAACCCAAAATCCAAAACACCTAAGCTTAAACCCAAAGCCCTAAAGCCTTATACCCCAAACCTAAACCCTAAACCTTAAACCTCAAAATAAAAACCCTAAACACTAATCCCGAAACCCTAAACCTTAACCCTAAATCCTAAAGACAATGTTAGGGATATGCTCACACTCCTATGGTTGGTTTTGATGATAACAAACATATGACGGTATGTCACAATTTTCCTTTAAGTATTGTTTTGTAGAGACTTCATATCAAAGATCGAATTTGGTGAATGAAACGAAGAAATGAAGATTGAAGTCATCAAATGAAGAGTATCAACAAGTTGGCACCAATGCTTGAAGAAGATATCATAAGAATTTAAGCTTCAAGATGTCAAGACATGAAGCTTAAAGACATGGAAGTGCAAACAAGAAGAAAAGAAGATAAAGTTCCAAAGAATGGAAGGTTCAAGTGAAGAAGAAGACCACTAGGATAGATTAGTTATTTTTAATGTAATTTGTAATTTTCACATACTTATATGCACTCACCCCATGCATGTGCATTGCATCATATTAGAATGACCATAGAGCATACCTTGACCAAGTGTGGAGAGTCTCTAAGTGGTGAGGAACATATTAGGAAAAATGTGTTCTAGTGAAATTCTGTGAAAACCACATTAACCTGACTCAAGGGTATTTTAGGTAATCTTAAATTCAGTATCAGGAGATGAAACCTTCACAAAAGTTGTAGAAAATTGAGTTGTGATTCCAACGCAACTGATTTTAAGTCAATCCAAGGTCGGACCGAAAAGTTATGGTCAAACTACTGACGACTGGTCAGTATGACAGCATTTTGTCAAAACAGTCTGTCATGTTGGAGGTCGACCGGCTGAAAGCCCCGGTCGACCGGAGCTGTCCGAGACCATAGTCGGTTGACCGTTAAAAAGTCCCGATCGACCGGTGACTGCCTGGAAGTGCCCCAACGGCTATATTTTGCTTCAACGGCTCTTGACGGTCGACCGGCTACCAATGGCGGTCGACCGGTTGACCCAGAATATGACCGTTTGAGTGAGTTTTATTACCTAAAATGCTCTCCTAAGCTCATCTATAAATACCTCTAATACTACTCATTAATTAACAATAAATCCCAACTTTAGAGAAGCATTATTTGAGCATTAGAAGTGAGAATTGGTCTACACCATCTCTTGAGTTCAAGTTCTTCATTTTACATTCAAGAGGAACTCAGGACCATCTACAAGTCTTTATCTACATCTTGGCATTTACATTACAAGCATAAAGAAGACTTCAAAAGGTGCATTCATTCTATCATCATTGCATATTTCATTTGCACCACACCGGAGGTAATTCTCTTTTATTCCACTTCTCCATTTTCTATTTTACATTAAGTCTAGACTGTACTTAGGCTTGTGTAAGGACCCTCTCATCCTTAAGAGATTATAAGGATCCTCTTATCCTAAAAGAGTGTAAGGTGCCTCTCTACCTTAAAGGAGATTGTAAGGATTATCTTATCCTAAAAAGAGAAAGGTCTCTCTCTACCTCCAAAAGAGATTGTAAAGGCGTCTCTCAGCCTGGAAAGGGGATTTGTAAGGATACTCTTATCCGTGAAAAAGATTGTAAAGGTTTTCTTCCCTACCTATTGTACTGAAAGGGAGAACTTGTGGAATACCTTACAAGAGGATTCTTGTAGGGAGTGGACTAGACTCAAATTGAGTTGAACCACTATAAATCTTGTGTTGTGGGTGTTATCTTATTTATTCAGCATCGCTTTTAACTTATAGTCACACTTGTGACCTATACATCGAAAAGAGTTAAATTCTACTAGTATAACCTATTCACCCCTCTCTAGGTTATTTCAATTGGTATCAGAGCGGGAGCTCAATATATAAGACTAAGTTGTCTTAAAATGAGTCAAAGACCATGATTACATTTAATCGACCACCTGAAGGAATGGATGCATCTAGGCCTCCATACTTCAATGGAGAAAACTTCTCCTTCTGGAAATGTAGATTTAAGAATTTTATTTGTGGATATAATTTTCTTGTTTGGAGAACTATAGAAAGAGGACCATATGTCATCACCAAAATTGTTAATGGAAAGACGGTGCCAAAGGATAAATCAGAATTGACAGCCGATGATCTAGTACTTCTTCAATACAATTTCAGGGCTCTCACCTACCTCCAATGTACTTTAAATGAGGAAGAATTCAACAGAGTAAGTATGTGTGAAAGTGCAAAAGAAATTTGGGACACACTTGTAGTAACACATGAAGGTACTACAGAGGTAAGAGAAAGAAAAGTAGACATGCTTATACAAGAATATGAATTATTTCAAATGCATGAATATGAAAATATTTCTGACATGTTTACTAGATTTATTAATATTGTAAACTCCTTGAAAGGACTTGGTAAGACTTACACCAACTCTGAGATGGCCAAGAAAATTCTTAGATCACTACCTACCAAGTGGAAATCAAAGATGACTGCTATCAATGAAGCCCGAGACTTGAACGAGATAAGTCTATATGAATTAATGGGTTCACTTCTTACCCATGAAAAGGATCTCCATGAAGAATTCTAGAAAGCACATCCCAAATTCATTGCTTTCAAAGCATCCAATGAATTGGATGAAGAAAGTGAAGAAGAGAATGATGAGGAAGTCTCATCAGATGAAGATGAAAGTGACTCCGATGAAGTCACAAACCTTGCCTTAATGGCTCATGGACAAAAAGAACAAGAGGTAAGTTCTCAATCTCATTATAGATACTTCAAATAATGAATCTAATGATGATGATCTTCAACAAGCTTTTGAAGCTTTATATGAAGAAAGCTTGAAACTTGAGACTGAAAAGTCTAATTTGGAAAATGAGGTTCTTTTCCTTAACAAGAGGATAGAATCCTTGACATCTAAAATGTATGAACTTGAGGAGGATAACTCAAAGTTAACTACCATATTTCATACATTTACTAAAGGTCAAAAGACCTTAGATACATTATTAGGATCCCAATGCAAAAGTCCTCAAGACAAAGAAGGACTTAGCTATGATGGTGGAACCTCACCTCAAGGGAAAGAAAAAGAAAATGTAGTTTCTCCAAAGAGAAGAAATCTCCATTATGACCAAAGGCAAGTATGGGTCGAAAAGGGGTCCTATGATTCGATCAATGGAAAATGGGGGGGTAGGATGCACACCCATGAATCTGTCGAAGTTGACCCACAATCTATAACGTAATCGGGAGAGTCATACTCATACGCCGGGATATTTGTTTAATCCGAATCAGCTCTGAAGCCTTCTCCACGAGGATCTGGATTTGCTGAATTTGAATCAGCTTGCCCTTCCATGACTGGAAAGTAATATCCTTACTTATCGATGGGATAAAGAGTCAGTTCGGAATGGATAATCGAATTAGCTCGCTCTTCTACACGTAAAGTAATGGCTTTTGTGCAACGTCGAAAGGGTCCTGATGTAGTGGGATCGTTCGGATTGTTACAACCTCTAGCAGATGGTTCGAAATTGATTCTAAAAGAACCTATTTCACCAAGTAGTGCTAATTTCTCCCTTTTTAGAATGGCTCCAGTGGCTACATTTATGTTAAGTCTGGTCGCTCGGGCCGTTGTACCTTTTGATTATGGTATGGTATTGTCAGATCCGAACATAGGGCTACTTTATTTGTTTGCCATATCTTCGCAAGGAATAACATCCATTATGCGTATTATTACACTCCCTCCAAGAGGCATGATAGACCTCAAAGGAATTTCAAATCTCAAAGGGATTTTAGACCACATACTCCCTATTGGCCACAAACACATCAAAGGTCTTATCCATTTTATAGACCATATAAGACTCAAAGAGATTTTAAATCTTACAGGCCACCAGCACATTATGAAATATATGATTCACAAAGGGCATACACACCATTTAGACCTCACACACCCAAAAGGGTTTGGAAACCGAAGGGATATTTTGATTGTAACATGGATGGACCCATGAGACTATGGGGACCAATATATGCTTGATTTTATTGGCTTAAAAAGCCAAAGTAAAAGATGGATGATGCATTGATAGTTGTTTTGATATCATTAGAGAAGGGATGAAATATTCTACTCCAAAAGGTTCTCTGATAGATATATTTGTTGGAAGTTTTGAAACAGTAGAATGTTTGTCAAAATTGACAATGATTGGCATCATCAACCACCTTAGAATTTTTAATGATCTATCTTGCTTGAATGTATGTTAGCTTTATTGACATCTATTGCATATTTTTAGGGGGAGCTTCACCTTAATACTCGTTTTTTGAATGCATTTATACATGATGCATATGCTTAGGGGGAGCATGTTTTAGTCTTGACTACATGCTTATTTTTTTTTTTTTTTGCATACCCTTAGAGGGGGCTATTTTGCCCACACTCCTTGTTAAGGTTACACTAGGAAAAAAGACAATATAGAGATTTTTAATACCCCACTTTTTGTTGTTGACAAAGGGGGTGGAATTGCGAAATGATTCTCCAACTTATTGATAATTGATTATTTATTTTATTTGAGAATCATCTGTTTGTCATCATCAAAAAGGGGGAGATTGTTAGGGATATGCTCACACTCCTATAGTTGGTTTTGATGATAACAAACATATGAAGGTATGTCACAATTTTCCTTTAAGTATTGTTTTGTAGAGACTTCATATCAAAGATCGAATTTGGTGAATGAAATGAAGAAATGAAGATTGAAGTCATCAAATGAAGAGTATCAACAAGTTGGCATCAATGGTTGAAGAAGATATCATAAGAATTTAAGCTTCAAGATGTCAAGACATGAAGCTTAAAGACATGGAAGTGCAAACAAGAAGAAAAGAAGATAAAGTGCCAAAGAATGGAAGGTTCAAGCGAAGAAGAAGACCACTAGGATAGATTAGTTATTTTTAATGTAATTTGTAATTTTCACATACTTATATGCACTCACCTCATGCATGTGCATTGCATCATATTAGAATGACCACGGAGCATACCTTGACCAAGTGTGGAGAGTCTCTAAGTGGTGAGGAACATATTAGGAAAAATATGTTCTAGTGAAATTCTGTGAAAACCACATTAACCTAACTCAAGGGTATTTTAGGTAATCTTAAAGTCAGTATCAGGAGATGAAACCTTCATAGAAGTTGTAGGAAATTGAGTTGTGATTCCAACGCAACTAATCGTAAGTTAATCCAAGGTCGGATCAAAAGGTTATGGTCAAACTACTGACAACTGGTCAGTATGACAGCATTTTGTCAAAACAGTCTGTCATGTTGGAGGTCGACCGGCTGAAATCCCCGGTCGACCGGAGCTGTCCGAGACCATAGCCGGTCGACCGTTAAAAAGCCCCGGTCGACCGGTGACTACCTGGAAGTGCCCCAAAGGCTATATTTTTCCTCAACGGCCCTTGGCGGTCGACCGGCTACCAATGGCGGTGGACCGGTTGACCCAGAATATGACCGTTTGAGTGAGTTTTACTACCTAAAATGCTCTCCTAAGCTCATCTATAAATACCTCTAATACTACTCATTAATTAACAATAAATCCCAACTTTAGAGAAGCATTATTTGAGCATTAGAAGTGAGAATTGGTCTACACCATCTCTTGAGTTCAAGTTCTTCATTTTACATTCAAGAGGAACTCAAGACCATCTACAAGTCTTTATCTACATCTTGGCATTTACATTACAAGCATAAAGAAGACTTCAAAAGGTGCATTCATTTTATCATCATTGCATATTTCATTTGCACCACACCGGAGGTAATTCTCTTTTATTCCACTTCTCCATTTTCTATTTTACATTAAGTCTAGATCGACTTAGGCTTGTGTAAGGACCCTCTCATCCTTAAGAGATTGTAAGGATCCTCTTATCCTTAAAAGTGTGTAAGGTGCCTCTCTACCTTAAAGGAGATTGTAAGGATTATCTTATCCTAAAAGAGAAAGGTCTCTCTACCTCCAAAAGAGATTGTAAAGGCGTCTCTCGCTGAAAGGGATTTGTAAGGATACTCTTATCCGTGAAAAAGATTGTAAAGGTTTTCTTCCTACCACTGCTCGAAAGGAGAACTAGTGGAATACCTTACAAGAGGATTCTTGTAGGGAGTGGACTAAACTCAAATTGAGTTGAACCACTATAAATCTTGTGTTGTGGGTGTTGTTATCTTATTTATTCAGCATCGCTTTTAACTTATAGTCACACTTGTGACCTATACATCGAAAAGAGTTAAATTCCACTAGTATAACCTATTCACCCCCCCTCTAGGTTATTTCAGACAAAACCCTAAACCGGAAGCCCAAAAGCCCATACTGAAACCCTACTCCCTAAACCCTAACCCCAAAACCATAATCCCTAAAAACTAAACCCTAGATCCTAAACCAAACCCTAAACACTAAAACCTATACCCTATACCCGAAACCCTAAGCCCTTAACCCTAAACACTACACCCTAAACCATAAACACTACACCCTAAACCATAAACACTAAATTCTAAATACTAAACCCTAAATAGTGAAATGGAAACCATAAACACTACACGTTAAACCCTAAAACTTAAACACTAATCCCCTAACATTATACCCTAAACCCAAAACCCAAAACCGAAAACCATGAAGCCTAAACCAAAAACCAAATACCCAAAAACCATAAAGCCTAAACAATAAAACCCAAACCCATTACGCAAAACCATAAACCCTAAACCCTAATCACTAAACCCTAAACCCTAAAGCCAAACCCTATACCCTAATTCCTAAATCTTAAACTCTAAACCCTAATCCCTAAAACCTAAATCTGAAACCCGTAAGCCTAAAACCTTAATCCCTAAACCCAAAACCCAAAACCCAAAACCCAAAACCATAAAGCCTAAACCCAAAACCCAATACCCAAAACCATAAAGCCTAAACACTAAAACCCAAACCCATTATGCTAAACCCTAAAGCCTAAATCCCAAACCCTAAACCCTAAACCCTAAACCCTAAATCCCAAACCCTAAACCTCGAAACCTAAACCAGAAACCCTAATCACGAAACCCTAAACCTTAAACCCAAACCCTATACCCTAATTCCTAAATCATAAACTCTAAACCCTAATCCCTAAAACCTAAATCCGAAACCCGGAAGCCTAAAACCTAAACCCTAAAACCCTAAACCAAAACACTAAACCACAAACCTAAAACCTAAACCATAAACCCTAAACACCAAACTCCAAACCGTAAATCCTGAACCCTAAATCCAAACCCTATACCGTAAACCCTAAACCATAAGGCTAAAACTCTAAACCCTAAACCACATACCCTAGCACTAAACCCTAATCCCCTAAACCCTAAACCCAAAATCCAAAACACCTAAACTTAAACCCAAAGCCCTAAAGCCTTATACCCCAAACCTTAACCCTAAACCTTAAACCTAAAAATGAAAACCCTAAACACTAATCCCGAAACCCTAAACCTTAACCCTAAATCCTAAAGACAAAACCCTAAACCGGAAGCCTAAAGCCTATACTGAAACCCTACTCCCTAAACCCTAACCCCAAAACCATAATCCCTAAACACTAAACCCTAGATCCTAAACCCAACCCTAAACACTAAAACCTATATGCTATACCCGAAACCCTAAGCCCTTAACCCTAAACATTACACCCTAAACCATAAAGACTACACCCTAAACCCTATACCCTAAGCCATAGGTCATAAAACCTAAACCCCAAACCCTAAAACCTTAAACCAAAATTTCTAAACCCTAAACCCTACACCCCAAACCCTAGACCCCAAACTCTAAAACCTAGACCCAAAACCCTAAACCACAAACCCCAAACCCCACACCTTAGACCCTCAATCCTATATTTTGTACCTGAAACCCTAAAACAAAAACCCAAAACCCTAAAACTGAAATCTTATACCCTATACCCTAAACCATAAATCCTAATCCCTAAATCCTAAACCGTATACCCTAAACCCTAAACCCTAAACCCTAAACCCTTAATCCAAAACCCTAAACCCAAAACCAAAAATACTAATCCCTATACGCTAAAAACAGAACCCTAAACCATTAAACCTAAAAACCTAACACTAAACCCTAAACCCTATACCTCAAACCCTAATCCTGAATCCTACACACTAAACACCAAACCTTAAAGCCCAAAACCTATACCCTAAATACTAAACCCTAAATAGTAAACCCGAAACCATTAACACTACACCTTAAACCCTAAAACTTAAACACTAATCCCTTAACACTAAACCCTAAACCCTAAACCCAAAACCCAAAACCCAAAACCCAAAACCATAAAACCTAAACCAAAAACCCAATACTAAAAACCTTAAAGCCTAAACACAAAAACCCAAACCCATTACGCTAAATCTTAAACCCTAAACCGTGATCACTAAACCCTAAACCCAAAACCCAAAACCCTAAATCCGAAACCCTAAACCTCGAAACCTAAACCAGAAACCCTAATCATTAAACCCTGAACCTTAAACCCAAACCCTATACCCTAATTCCTAAATCTTAAACTCTAAACCCTAATCCCTAAAACCTAAATCCAAAACCCGTAAGCTTAAAACGTAAACCCTAAAACCCTAAACCAAAACACTAAGCCCTAAACCCTAAACCTAAACCATAAACCATAAACCATAAACCCTAAACACCAAACTCTAAACCGTAAATCTTGAACCCTAAATCCTAACCCTATACCCTAAACCCAAAACCATAAGGTTAAAACCCTAGTCCCTAAACCTTATACCCTAAACACTAAACCCTAATACCCTAAACCCTAGACCCAAAATCCAAAACACCTAAGCTTAAACCCAAAGCCCTAAAGCCTTATACCATAAAACCTAAACCCTAAACCTTAAACCCCAAAATAAAAACCCTAAACACTAATCCCAAAACCCTAATCCTTAACCCTAAATCCTAAAGACAAAACCTCAAACCTGAAGCCCAAAGCCTATACTGAAACTATTCCCCCTAAACCCTTAACCAAAACCATAATCCCTAAATACTAAACCCAAGATCCTAAACCCAACCCTAAACACTAATACCTATACCCTATACCCGAAACCCTAAGCCCTTAACCCTAAACACTACACCGTAAACCCTATACCCTAAGCAATAGTTCCTAAAACCCAAACCCCAAACCCTAAAACCTTAAACCAAAAATGCTAAACCCTAAACCCTACACCCTAAACCCTAGACCCAAAACTCTAAAACCTCGCCCCAAAACCCTAAACCCCAAACCCCAAACCCCAAACCCCACACCTTAGACCCTCAATCCTATATTTTGTACCTTAAACCCTAAAACCAAAACCAAAAGCAATAAAAATGAAACCTTATACACTAAACCCGAAACTATAAATCCTAAACCATAAATCCTAAACCTTGTACCCAAAATGCTAAACCCTTAATCTAAAACCCAAAACCAAAAATACTAATCCCTAAACTCTAACCCATTAACCCTAAAAACTTAACACTAAGCCACAAACCCTATACCCCAAACCCTAGTCTCGAAATCCTACACACTAAACACCAAACCTTAAAGCCTAAAGCCTATATCCTAAATACTAAACCCTAAATAGTAAACCCGAAACCATAAACGCTACACCTTAAACCCTAAAACTTAAACACTAATCCCTTAACACTATACCATAAACCCAAGACCCAAAACCCAAAACCCAAAACCCAAAACCCAAATCCATAAAACCTAAACAAAAACCCAATACCGAAAAACCTTAAAGCTTAAACACTAAAACCCAAACCCATTACGCAAAACCCTAAACCCTAAACCCTAATCACTAAACCCTAAACCCTTAAGCCTAAATCCCAAACCCTAAACCTCGAGACCTAAACCCGAAACCCTAATCACTAAACCCTAAACCTTAAACCCAAACCCTAAACCCTAATTCCTAAATCTTAATCTCTAAACCCTAATCCCTTAAACATAAATCCGAAACCCGTAAGCTTAAAATCTAAACCCTAAAACCCTAAACCGAAACACTAAACCATAAACCCTAAACCTAAACCATAAACCCTAAACCTAAACCATAAACCCTAGACCCTAAACGCCAAACTCTAAACCGTAAATCCTGAATCCTAAATCCTAACCCGATACACTAAACCCTAAACCATAAGGCTAAAACTCTAAACCTTAAACCATATATCCTAAACACTAAACCCTAATACCCAAAACCCTAGACCCAAAATCCAAAACAACTAGGCTTAAACCCAAAGCCCTAAAGCCTTATACCCAAACAACTAATCCCTAAACCTTAAACCCCAAAATAAAAACCCTAAACACTAATCCCGAAACCCTAAACCTTAGCCTTAAATCCTAAAGACAAAACCCTAAACCTGAAGCCCAAAGCCTATACTGAAACCCTACTCCCTAAACCCTAACCCCAAAACCATAATCCCTAAACACTAAACCCTAGATCCTAAACCCAACCCTAAACACTATAACTTATATACCCTATACCCGAAACCCTAAGCCCTTAACCCTAAACACTACAACCTAAACCCAATACCCTAAGCAATAGGTCCTAAAACCTAAACCCCAAACCGTAAAACCTTAAACCAAAATTTCTAAACCCTAAACCCTACACCCTAAACCCTAGACCCAAAACCCTAAAACCTAGACCCAAAACCCTAAACCACAAACCCCAAACCCCACACCTTAGGCCCTCAAAGCTATATTTTAAACCCTAAACCCAAAACCCTAAATACCAAACCCCAAACAATAGTCCTAGCCCTAAAGCCTAAACACAAAACCCAAAACCCAAAACCGTAGACCGTAATCCCAAAACCTTAAACCCTTAACCCAAAACCCTAAAGCCTAAACCCCAAACCCTAAACCCTAATCCCTAAACCCTGAACCTTAAACCCAAAGGCTAAACCCTAATTCCTAAATCTTAGACTCTAAACCCTAATCCCTAAAACCTAAATCCAAAACTTGTAAGCTTAAAACCGAAACCCTAAACAAAAACACTAAACCATAAACCCTAAACCTAAACCATAAACCCTAAACCCTAAACCCCAAACCCTAAACCGTAAATCCTGAAACCTAAATCCTAAACCTATACCCAAAACCCTAAACCCTAATTCAAAAACCCTAAACCCTAAACAAAATATACTTATCCCTAAACCCTAAAAAAGAAACCCTAAACCCTACAACCTAAACCCTAAACCCTAAACCCTAAACCCCAAACACTAATCCCTAAACACTACACACTAAACACCAATCCATAAAGCCTAAAGCCTGTACCCTAAATCATAAACCCTAAACCCAAAACCCGGAACACAAACCCTAAAAACTAAACCCTAAAAATAAACCTTAAACCCTAATCCATAAACACTATGCCCAAAAACCTAATCTCTACACTCAAAACCTTAAACCCTAAATTCTAAGCCCTAAATTCTAAACCATAAACCCAAAACCCTAATCCCTAAAACCTAAAATCCCAGACCTCTAAGCTTAAACTCGAAAGGCCTAATTCTTTAACACTAAAACCCTAAACCTAAACCTTAATCCCTTAAACCTTAACCCTAAACCCTACACCCTAAACAAAAAACCTCAAACCAAAAAATCCTAATCCATAAACCCTAACCCTAAACCCATAAACCTTAACCCTAAAACCTACACCCTAAACCCCAAACCCTAAAACCCTAATCCTTAAACCCTAAGCCAGAAACCCTAAACGCTAAACCATAAACCCAAAATCCTAAAACCCTAAACGCTAACCCAAATCACTAAACCCTAAACCATGAACCCTAAATCCTAAACCCTAAAGCTCTATACCCTAAACTCTAAATCCAAAAACCTATGCCCTAAACCATAAACCATAAACCCTAAACCCTAAACCTTAAAGCTAGAACCCTAAAACCAAAACCTTATACCCTAAGAACTATAGCCTAACACCCAAAACCCTAGACCCAAAGTCCCAAACATCTAAGCTTAAACCCGAAGCCCTAAAGCCTTATACCCTAAACCCTAATCCCTAAACACAAATCCCTAAACCCTAAACCTTAACACTAAGTCCTAAAGACTAAACCCTAAACCTCAATCCCGAACCATATGCTTAAAAACTACTTCCTAAACCCTAATCCCAAAGCCATAAACCCTAAACCCTGTGCCCTATACAATAAACCCAAAACCCTAAACAATACACCCTAAACCATAAACACTACACCCTAAACTCTAAACCCTAAACCATAAACCCTAAAACCTAAACCCCTAACCCTAAAACCTTAAATGCAAAATGCTAAACCCAAAACCCTACACCCTTAACCCGAGACCCAAAACCCTAAACACAAAATCCTAAACCCCAAACACTAAAGCGTTAATCGTCAGTCCTATATTTTATACCCTAAACCCTAAAACTAAAACCCAAAACCCTAAAACTAAAACCCTATACCCCAAATTCTAAACCATAAATCCTAAACCCTAAATCCTAACCCTATACCCTATACTCTATGCCCTAAATCAAAAACCCTAAACCCTAAACCAAATATACTAATACCTAAACCCTAATCCCTTAACCCTAAACCCCAAACACTAATCGCTAAACACTACACACTAAACATCAAACCTTAAAGCCTAAAGCCTATACCCTAAATCCTCAACCCTAAACCCTAACCCTGGAACACGAAACTAAACCCCAAAAGCTAAACCTTAAACCCTAATCCCTAAACACTATGCCCTAAACCCTAAACCCTAAACCCCAAACCCTAAACCATAAAACCTAAACACAAAAGCCTATACCCAATGACCTTAAAGCCTAAACACTAAACCCTAGGGCGGTCAACAGTCCGGTTTGGTGCGGTTTCGGTCCGATTCCACCAGTTTCGGTGTGACTTTAGAACTGATCGAAACCGACCCATTAAGGATTTATCGGTTTCGGTCCGGTGTCGGTTTCGAAGGTTTGGTTCGTTGATGCCGGTTTGGATTTATCAAGTTCATTTCGGTTTGGATCGATTTTTTAAACCGGTATGGAGCCATTAGGAAACAACAAACTGCTGGCCTGCTGAAAACCAATATTTGACAATTTAATTAATATTTGAAAAATGAAAAACAACCAATATATTTAACTTAAAACTAGTTAACTATTTAACTTAAAACTAGTTAAAAATTCCCCATTATATTATTATGTTTGGAGATTGTTAATTAACTAGGACTTGTGAGATAAAGAAAACCAATTCAAAACAAGATTGTATCTATAGAGACCTTATACAACTTGGAGCCTTGGACGAAGATAGGTAAAAATAGTTTGAAGTGGGAAGAAACTGAAAGCAAAACTCAAACAGAATTCCACACTATACTAGGAATAGAATTCTCACTAAGACTAGAATTTCTAAAGAAACTTGGAATTTTGAAACTAATGAAACCGTGCGCCATTCTTCTTCTCTTGGCATTGATGCTAGTGCCTTGATACTGCATCTGGATGCCATAGATGTCCTCTGAGTCTGGGTTTGATGGCTTCCATACCTCTGCTAGAGATGATAGTACATTGACAAGTTTCTTTACCACAGCTTTGGGAATCATTGAAGTATGATGGCATGATTACTACGCCTTTGGTGATTTTGTCATTCAAAAACTTTGATGCATCATCCACAAGCTTTCTCAACACCTGAAAGCATAAAGAATTAGTGTTTTCTCATTAGCAAGATAAATGAAAACTATATTTCAAACCCCACGAGTGAAAAATAAAATTCAAGCATACAGTAGAACACTAATACAGAAAAAGTTTTCCCAACAAGAACAAAGAAGAATCATCGATTTATCTTTCTTACAATATATACAAATTAATTGTCATTGAAAATATTATAAGGCCTAAAAGATGAAAAATAATCTACAAGTAGAAGAAAAGATATGACAATAACTCCAGTAGATCCAAAAGCTTTTAAACTAAACAAAGCACACACATGAATCAGCAAGTTATTTTGACAGTAGTCAAAACTCAAAAGTCACAACACAGGATTTTTGCACTCCATAGCCAATCAAGGATTTACTCATTGTGCTTGACTCCAAAATATAATCAAGCAACTCTCTATTAGCAATATTACTATCTTGACTCAACAAAATAGATATTGAATTAGAGATTCTTGGCTTTTTCATCACCCTGCCTCTAAGCTTCCTTTGCCTCCTTTATAGTTTGATGTACAACATTCTTGTGTATAACAAGGGGAGGATCAGAACCTCTCCCTTCCTCCCTTCCTCCCTTCCTCACTACATCTTGCAATTAGACCAGCTGGGTGAGGATGGTTTTTTTGTATTGTTATTTAATTGGTTATAATTTTTTATCTTTCAAACTTATGAAAGTAGGGACATGATTTTATTTCCAGGAAGTAGGATATAATCAAACTAGGTTTATACAAAACTCACCTTGTTGCCCCTTCCTAATTAGAAGACATTAACAAAGTTTTAAAATGAAGAACTACTTTGTATATGTATAATGCAAATAGGAGCCTAGAAAAGGTACCACATATAGAGATAATGAAAGAATCATTCCAAAATATGTGCTTGTGTTTGAGAGAGAGAGAGAGAGAGAGAGAGAGAGATCCATCATGTATGATATCATCGTTATTATATCATATTTAGCATCTGGAAATTTAAAAGGAAGTTTAGTTGTGACAATTCATAATCATCGAAATTATTGTTCATTATAAACCATAGAAACTGTGAAAGGAAATCTAAGCTCCAAAATTAATAGAAAATATTTTAAATCACCATTATCAATGGCAAAAAGAACGTGACAGGGAATGTCATACTCACGGAGATCAACGACGCAAGTCTATGAAGTCCCGAGGTCATTGCTTGTCAAGCCATGGTACAAGCATATGGACCATCAAAACCGTAGAAAGTATTATTGGAACACCTTGAACGAGAAAATCCTCATGATTATGCTATTCAAAATAAGACTTAAAGTCAACATGGGCAATTAATAGCAATTCGTTGAAAAAGAACCACACTCCACCAATGGAAGAACCAGAAGACAATCAACTACTTGCAACTAATACCATGACCTTGGACAGCAAAAAATTACCTTTTGCAGCTTAATATAGATTCATATGCCTCTATAGCATCAATCTTTGCCTGGTTTCTTTCAACATCATCTAGCATCATTCTTCACATGCATCAGTTTTTGGATCAGAATAAAGGATGTCTTCAAATAAGATTTGCGGAAACTAGACAAATGCGTTTTCTGCAAAAATCGAGCTATGTAATTAGGCACACATTTGACAAAGAATAAAAAGTAAAACATAAGCAGAATAAAAAGTAAAACATAAGCATAACACTCCATCCATTTACTGTCAGGGTCAGGATGGCAGCAAGCCAACCCAATCTTAAGCACCGCCTCCGTGTCTTCCACCTTGTACTCCCCTGCAATCCTTAAGTCGGGCTTCATCGCTCGATGAGCCTCCTTTCATTGCTTTCGATAAAGCTTTTCACGGTTTCACTTTCACGCTTCACCCAATCACCAATCGATCGAGCTGCTCATCGACGACGTTTAATGGGTCTCCGCCGACGCCACCTCCAAAGACAAACACCTTATAAGGCCATAATCGTATCAGACATCGCTGTCATTGCGCTATTACGCTCGCTAACTCCGCTTAGGCCATGGCTATAACGCTGGTCCACGCGCCGTCATTGCTCGCCACTCACGCACGCACGGCTCACCAACCTAGGTTTTCAACTTTTCATTCTTTTGAAAAATTAGGGTTTTTAGGTCTTGAAAGGTTGAAGTGTTAAACTGTTGAAGTTAAAATGTCGAATTTGTAATTTTGTATTAGGGGTTAAACGGTGGGCTCGGGTCGGTTTGGATCGGTTCCAGTTTTGGTGCATATTTTTGACGTTTTTGGTGGCCCAACGGGCTAACCCGAACCAAAACGAACCGAGACCGGATTCAATTTAATATACAAACCAAAACCGGCCCAATAAGCCACAAGTTCGGTTTGGATCGGGCTTAATCGATTCGGTTCGATCCAGTTTAACCGGTCCGGTTTGGATATTGACACCCCTACTAAACCCCAAACACTTAATGCTAAACCCAAAACCCTAAACCCAAAACCCAGAACCGAAAACCCAAAACCAATAACCCAAAACCAAAAACCTATAACCCAAATCCCGTAACCCTAAACCCCAAACCGTAAACCCAAAAGCTAAACCCTAAAACCTAATCCCTACACTCAAAACCTTAAACCGTAAACTCTAAACCCTAAATCCTAAACATTAAACCCTAAACCCAAATCCCTAAAACCTAAAATCCCAAACCCCTAAGCTTAAACTCTAAAGGCCTAAATCTTAAACAATAAAACGCTAAACCTAAACCTCAATCCCTTAAACCTAATCCCAAAACCCTACACCCTAAACCATAAACCCTAAACCCAAAAATCCTAATCTATATACCCTAATCCTAAACACATAAACCTTAACCCCAAAATCTACACCCTAAACCCCAATCCCTAAAACCCTAATATTTAAACCCTAAGCCCAAAACCGAAAACCTTAAACCCTAAACCCTAAACCCTAAACCTTAAACCCTAAACCCTAAACCCTAAATCCTAAAACCCTAAACCCTAAACCCTAAACCTAAACCATAAACCCTAAACCCTAAACCCTAAACCCTAAACCCCAAACCCTAAACCGTAAATCCTAAACCCTAAATCCTAAACCTATACCCTAAACCCTAATTCAAAAACCCTAAACCCTAAACCAAATATACTAATCCCGAAATCCTAAAAACAAAACCCTAAACCCTTAACCCTAAACCCTACAACCTAAACCCTAAACCCTATACCCCAAACACTAATCCCTAAACACTACACACTAAACACCAATCCAAAAGGCCTAAAGCCTGTACCCTAAATCATAAACCCTAAACCCAAAACCCGGAAGAGGAAACCCTAAAAACTAAACCCTAAAACCTAAACCTTAAACCCTAATCCATAAACACTATGCCCAAAAACCTAATCTCTACACTCAAAACCTTAAACCCTAAATTCTAAGCCCTAAATCCTAAACCATAAACCCAAAACCCTAATCCCTAAAACCTAAAATCCCAGACCTCTAAGCTTAAACTCGAAAGGCCTAATTCTTTAACACTAAAACCCTAAACCTAAACCTTAATCCCTTAAACCTTAACCCTAAACCCTACACCCTAAACAATAAACCTCAAACCAAAAAATCCTAATCCATAAACCCTAACCCTAAACCCATAAACCTTAACCCTAAATCCTGCACCCTAAACCCCAAACCCTAAAACCCTAATCCTTAATCCTAAGCCAGAAACCCTAAACGCTAAACCATAAACCCAAAATCCTAAAACCCTAAACGCTAACCCAAATCACTAAACCCTAAACCCCGAACCCTAAATCCTAAACCCTAAAGCCCTATACCCTAGACTCTAAATCCAAAAATCTATGCCCTAAACCATAAAACCTAAACCCTAAACCTTAAAGCTAAAACCCTAAAACCAAAACCTTATACCCTAAGAACTATAGCCTAATACCCAAAACCCTAGACCCAAAGTCCCAAACATCTAAGCTTAAACCCAAAGCCTTATACCCTAAACCCTAATCCATAAACACAAATCCATAAACCCTAAACCTTAACACTAAATCCTAAAGACTAAACCCTAAACCTCAATCCCGAACCATATGCTTAAAACCTACTTCCTAAACCCTAATCCCAAAGCCATAAACCCTAAACCCTGTGCCCTATACAATAAACCCAAAACCCTAAACAGTACACCCTAAACCATAAACACTACACCCTAAACCCTAAACCCTAAACCATAAACCCTAAAACCTAAACCCCTAACCCTAAAACCTTAAATGCAAAATGCTAAACCCAAAACCCTACACCCTTAACCCGAGACCCAAAACCCTAAACACAAAATCCTAAACCCCAAACACTAAAGCGTTAACCGTCAATTCTATATTTTATACCCTAAACCCTAAAACCAAAATCCAAAACCCTAAAACTAAAACCCTATACCCCAAATTCTAAACCATAAATCCTGAACCCTAAATCCTAACCCTATACCCTATACTCTACGCCCTAAATCAAAAACCCTAAACCCTAAACCAAATATACTAATACCTAAACCCTAAACCCTTAACCCTAAACCCTAAACCCCAAACACTAATCGCTAAACACTACACACTAAACACCAAACACCAAACCTTAAAGCCTAAAGCCTATACCCTAAATCCTAAACCCAAAACCCTAACCCTGGAACACGAAACTAAACCCTAAAAGCTAAACCTTAAACCCTAATCCCTAAACACTATGCCCTAAACCCTAAACCCTAAACCCTAAACCCCAAACCCTAAACCATAAAACCTAAACACAAAACCCTATACCCAAAGACCTTAAAACCTAAACACTAAACCCCAAACACTTAATGCTAAACCCAAAACCCTAAACCCAAAACCCATAACCGAAAACCCAAAACCAATAACCCAAAACCAAAAACCCTTAACCCAAATCCCGTAACCCTAAACCCCAAACCGTAAACCCAAAAGCTAAACCCTAAAACCTAATCCCTACACTCAAAACCTTAAACCGTAAACTCAAACCCTAAATCCTAAACATAAAACCCTAAACCCAAATCCCTAAAACCTAAAATCCCAAACCCCCAAGCTTAAACTCTAAAGGCCTAAATCTTAAAAAATAAAACAAAAAACCTAAACCTCAATCCCTTAAACCTAATTCCAAAACCCTACATCCTAAACCATAAACCCTAAACCCAAAAATCCTAATCTATAAACCGTAACCCTAAAAACATAAACCTTAACCCCAAAATCTACACCCAAAACCCCAATCCCTAAAACCCTAATCTTTAAACCCCAAGCCCAAAACCAAAAACCCTAAACCCTAAACCCTAAACCCTAAACCCTAAACCCTAAACCCTAAATCCTAAAACCCTAAACCCTAAACCCTAAATCCTAAAACCCTAAACGCTAAACCCAAATCACTAAACCCAAATCACTAAACCCTGAACCCCTAACCCCAAATCCTAAATCCTAAACCCTAAACCCTAAACCCTATAGCCTGAGCACTAACTCCGAAAACCTATACCTTAAACCATAAACCCTAAACCCTAAACCCAAAGACCGTAGACCCAAAATTCCAAACACCTAAGCTTAAACCCGAAGCCCCAAAGCCTTATACCCTAAACCCTAAACCCTAAATACAAATCCCTAAGCCCTAAACCTTAACCCTAAATCCTAATGACTAAACCCTAAACCTAATTCCCAAAGCGTATCCTTAAAACCTACTCCCTATACCCTAAACCTAAAACCCTAAACATTACACTCTATACCGTAAACACTACACCCTAAACCCTATACCCTAAACCATAAACCCTAAAACCTATACCACAAACCCTAAAACCTAAACTCCAAAACGCTAAACCCAAAACCCTACACCCTTAACCCTAGACCCAAACCCTAATCCGGAAACCCTAAACCCCAAACACTAAACCTTAAACCCTGAATCCTATATTTTATACCCTAATCCCTAAAACCAAAATCCAAAAAACTAAAACCGAAACCCTATACCCCAAACCCTAAACCGTAAATATTGAACCCTAAATCCTAAACCCTATACCCTATACCCAAACCCTAAACCCTAAACCCTAAACCCTAAACCCTAAACCCTAAACCCTAAATCGAAAACCCTAAACCCTAAACCAAAAATACTAATCCCTGAAGCCCAAAGCCTATATTGAAACCCTACTCCCTAAGTCCTAACCCCAAAACCGTAATCCCTAACCCCTAAACCCTAGAACCTAAACCCAACCCATAACACTAAAACCTATACCCTATACCCGAAACCCTAATCCCTTAACCCTAAACACTACACCCTAAACCCTATAACCTAAGCAATAGGTCCTAAACCCTAAACCCCAAACCCATAAACCTTAAACCGAAAATGCTAAACCCTAAACCCTACACCATAAACCCTAGACCCAAAACCATAAACCAAAAACCCCAAACCCCACACCTTAGACCCTCAATCCTATATTTTATACCCGAAACCCTAAAACCAAAACCCAAAACCCTAAAACCAAAACCTTATACCCTTAACCCCAAACTATAAACCCTAAACCATATATCCTAAACCGTATTACCCTAAACCCTAAACCCTTAATCTAAAACCCTTAACCCAAAACCAAAAATACTAATCCCTAAACCCTAAAAATAGAACCCTAACCCATTAACCCAAAAAACTTAACACTAAACCCTAAACCCTATACCCAAAACCCTAATATAGAAATCCTACACACTAAACACCAAACCTTAAAGCATAAAGCCTATATCCGAAATACTAAACCCTAAATAGTAAACCCGAAACCATAAACACTACACCTTAAACCCTAAAACTTAAACACTAATCCCTTAACACTATACCCTAAACCCAAAACCAAAAACCCAAAACCATAAATCCTAAACCCAAAACCCAATACCCAAAAACCATAAAGCCTAAACACTAAAACCCAAACCCATTACCTTAAACCTTGAAGACTAAATCCCAAACCCTAAACCCTAAACCCTAAACCCTAAACCCTAAAGCCTAAATCCTAAACCCTAAACTTCGAAACCTAAACCAGAACCCTAATCACTAAACCCTAAACCTTAAGCCCAAACCCAATACCCTAATTCCTAAATCTTAAACTCTAAACCCTAATTCCTAAAACCTAAATCCGAAACCCGTAAGCTTAAAACCTAAACCCTAAAACCCTAAACCAAAACTCTAAACCACAAACCCTAAACCTAAACCATAAACCCTAAACACCAAACTCCAAACCGTAAATCCTGAACCCTAAATCCCAACCCTATACCGTAAACCCTAAACCATAGGGCTAAAACTCTAAACCCTAAACCACATACCCTAAACACAAAACCCTAATATCCTAAACCCTAAACACAAAATCCAAAACACCTAGGCTTAAACACAAAGCCCTAAAGCCTTATACCCCAAAACCTAAACCCCAAACCTTAAACCCGAAAATAAAATCCCTAAACACTAATCTCGAAACCCTAAACCTTAACCCCAAATCCAAACGACAAAACCCTAAACCGGAAGCCCAAAGCCTATACTGAAACCCTACTCCCTAAACCCTAACCCCAAAACCATAATCCCTAAACACTAAACCCCAGATCCTAAACCCAACCCTAAACACTAAAACCTATACCCTATACCCGAAACCCTAAGCCCTTAACCCTAAACACTACACCCTAAACCATAAACACTACACCCTAAACCCTATACCCTAAGCAATAGGTCATAAAGCCTAAACCCCAAACCCTAAAACCTTAAACCAAAATTTCTAAACCCTAAACCCTACACCCCAAACCCTAGACCAAAATCTCTAAAACCTAGACCCAAAACCCTAAACCACAAACCCCTAAACCCTAAACAATAAATCCTAATCCCTAAATCCTAAACCGTATACCCTAAATACTAAACCCTTAATCCAAAACCCTAAACCCAAAACCAAAAATACTAATCCCTAAACGCTAAAAACATATCCCTAAACCATTAAACCTAAAAACCTAACACTAAACCCTAAACCCTATACCTCAAACGCTAATCCCGAATCCTATACACTAAACACCAAGCCTTAAAGCCCAAAACCTATACCGTAAATAGTAAACCCGAAACCATAAACACTACACCTTAAACCCTAAAACTTAAACACTAATCCCTTAACACTAAACCCTAAATCCTAAACCCAAAACCCAAAACCCAAAACCCAAAACCCAAACCCTAAAACCTAAACCAAAAACACAATACGAAAAACCTTAAAGCCAAAACACAAAAACCCAAACCCATTACGCTAAACCTTAAACCCTAAACCGTGACCACTAAACCCTAAACCCAAAACCCTAAACCCTAAATCCCAATCCCTAAACCGCGAAACCTAAACCAGAAACCCTTATCATTAAACCCTAAACCTTAGACCCAAACCCTATACCCTAATTCCTAAATCCTAAACTCTAAACCCTAATCCCTAAAACATAAATCCGAAACCCGTAAGCTTAAAACCTAAACCCTAAAACCCTAAACCAAAACACTAAATCCTAAACCCTAAACCTAAACCATAAACCCTAGACCCTAAACACCCAACTCTAAACCGTAAATCCTGAACCCTAAATCCTAACCCTATACCCTAAACCCTAAACCATAAGGTTAAAACCCTAGTCCCTAAACCTTATACCCTAAACACTAAACCCTAATACCCTAAACACTAGACCCAAAATCCAAAACACCTAAGCTTTAACTGAAAGCCCTAAAGCCTTATACCATAAAACCTAAACCCTAAACCTTAAACCCCAAAATAAAAACCCTAAACACTAATCCGGAAACCCTAATCCTTAACCCTAAATCCTAAAGACAAAACCTCAAACCTGAAGCCCAAAGCCTATACAGAAACCCTACCCCCTAAACCCTTACCCAAAACCATAATCCCTAAAAACTAAACCCAAGACCCTAAACCCAAGATCCTAAACCCAACCCTAAACACTAATACCTATACCCTATAACCGAAACCCTAAGCCCTTAACCCTAAACACTACACCCTAAACCATAAACACTACACCCTAAACCCTATACCCTAAGCAATAGTTCCTAAAACCTAAACCCCAAACCCTAAAACCTTAAACCAAAAATGCTAAACCCTAAACCCTACACCCTAAAGCCTTGACCCAAAACTCTAAAACCTAGACCCCAAAACCTAAACCACAAACCCCAAACCCCAAACCCCACACCTTAGACCCTCAATCCTATATTTTGTACCCTAAACCCCAAAACCAAAACCAAAACCAAAAACCCTAAAACCGAAACCTTATACCCTAAACCCGAATCTATAAATCCTAAACCATAAATCCTAAACCGTATACCCTAAACGCTAAACCCTTAATCTAAAACCCTAAACCCAAAACCAAAAACACTAATCCCTAAACCCTAAAAACTTAACACTAAGCCCCAAACCCTATATCCCAAACCCTAGTCTCGAAATCCTACACACTGAACACCAAACCTTAAAGCCTAAAGCCTATATCCTAACTACTAAACCCTAAATAGTAAACCCGAAACCATAAACGCTACACCTTAAACCCTAAAACTTAAACACTAATCCCTTAACACTATACCCTAAACCCAAAACCCAAAACCCAAAACCCAAAACCATAAAACCTAAACCAAAAACCCAATACCGAAAAACCTTAAATCTTAAACACTAAAACCCAAACCCATTACGCAAAACCCTAAACCCTAAACCCTAAACCCTAAACCCTTAAGCCTAAATCCCAAACCCTAAACCTCGAAACCTAAACCCGAAACCCTAATCACTAAACCCTAAACCTTAAACCCAAACCCTAAACCCCAATTCCTAAATCTTAATCTCTAAACCCTAATCCCTTAAACATAAATCTGAAACCCGTAAGCTTAAAATCTAAACCCTAAAACCCTAAACCAAAACACTAAACCATAAACCCTAAACCTAAACCATAAACCCTAGACCCTAAACACCAAACTCTAAACCGTAAATCCTGAATCGTAAATCCTAACCCTATACACTAAACCCTAAACCAAAAGGCTAAAACTCTAAACCTTAAACCATATACCCTAAACACTAAACCCTAATACCCTAAACCCTGGACCCAAAATCCAAAACAACTAAGCTTAAGCCCAAAGCCCTAAAGCCTTATACCCGAAAACCTAAACCCTAAACCTTAAACCCCAAAATAAAAACCCTAAACACTAATCCCGAAACCCTAAACCCTAAACCTTAACCCTAAATCCTAAAGACAAAACCCTAAACCTGAAGCCCAAATCCTATACTGAAACCCTACTGCCTAAACCCTAACCCCAAAACCATAATCCCTAAACACTAAACCCTAGATCCTAAACCCAACCCTAAACACTATAACCTATATACCCTATACCCGAAACCCTAAGCCCTTAACCATAAACACTACAACCTAAACCCTATACCCTAAGCAATAGGTCCTAAAACCTAAACCCCAAACCGTAAAACCTTAAACCAAAATTTCTAAACCCTAAACCCTACACCCTAAACCTTAGACCCAAAACTCTAAAACCTAAACCCAAAACCCTAAACCACAAACCCCAAACCCCACACCTTAGACCCTCAAAGCTATATTTTAAACCCTAAGCCCAAAACCCTAAATACCAAACCCCAAACAATAGTCCTAACCCTAAAGCCTAAACACAAAAGCCAAAACCCAGAACAGTAAACCGTAATCCCAAAACCCTAAACCCTTAAAACCCAAAACCCTAAAGCCTAAACCCCAAACCCTAAACCCTAATCCCTAAACCCTGAATCGTAAACCCAAACGTTAAATCCTAATTCCTAAATCTTAGACACTAAACCCTAATCCCTAAAACCTAAATCCAAAACCCGTAAGCTTAAAGCCGAAACCCTAAACCAAAACACTAAACCATAGACCCTAAACCTAAACCATAAACCCTAAACCCTAAACCCTAAACCCTAAACCCCAAACCCTAAACCGTAAATCCTGAACCCTAAATCCTAAACCTATACCCTAAACCCTAAACCCTAATTCAAAAACGCTAAACCCTAAACCAAATATACTAATCCCTAAACCCTAAAAACTAAACCCAAAACCATTAACCCTAAACCCTACACCCTAAACCCTAAACCCTAAACCCCAAACACTAATCCTAAACACTACACACTATACACCAATCCATAAAGCCTAAAGCCTATACCCTAAATCATAAACCCAAAACCCAAAACCCGGAACACGAAACCCTAAAAACTAAACCCGAAAACCTAAACCTTAAACCCTAATCCATAAACACTATGCCCAAAAACCTAATCTCTACACTCAAAACCTTAAACCCTAAATTCGAAGCCCTAAATCCTAAACAATTAAACCCAAAACCCTAATCCCTAAAACCTAAAATCCTAGACCTCTAAGCTTAAACTCGAAACGCCTAATTCTTTAACACTAAAACCCTAAACCTAAACCTTAATCCCTTAAACCTTAACCCTAAACCCTACACCCTACACAAAAAACCTCAAACCCAAAAATCCTAATCCACAAACCCTAACCCTAAACACATAAACCTTAACCCTAAAACCTGCACCCTAAACCCCAAACCCTAAAACCCTAATCCTTAAACCCTAAACGCTATACCATAAACCCAAAATCCTAAAGCCCTAAATGCAAACCCAAATCACTAAACCCTAAACCCCGAACCCTAAATCCTAAACCCTAAAGCCCTATACCCTAAACTCTATATCCAAAAACCTAAGCCCTAAACCATAAACCCTAAACCCTAAACCTTAAAGTTAAAACCTTAAAACCAAAACCTTATACCCTAAAAACTATAGCCTAATACCCAAAACCTTAGACCCAAAGTCCCCAACATCTAAGCTTAAACCCGAGGCCCTAAAGCTTTATACCCTAAACCCTAATCCCTAAACACAAATCCCTAAACCCTAAACCTTAACACTAAATCCTAAAGACTAAACCCTAAACCTCAATCCTGAACCATATGCTTAAAACCTACTTCCTAAACCCTAATCCCAAAACCAAACCCTAAACCATAATCCCAAAACCAAACCCTAAACCATATGCCCTATACAATAAACCCAAAAACCCTAAACAGTACACCTTAAACCATAAACACTACACCCTAAACCCTAAACCCTAAACCCTAAACCCTAAACCCTCAACCCTAAACCCTACACCATAAACCCTAAAACCTAAACCCCTAACCCTAAAACCTTAAGTGCAAAACGCTAAGCCCAAAACCCTACACCCTTAACCCGAGACCCAAAACCCTAAACCCGAAATCCTAAACCCCAAACACAAAAGCGTTAACCGTCAATGCTATATTTTATACCCTAAACCCTAAAACCAAAACCCAAAACCCAAAACCCAAAACCCTAAAAGTAAAACCCTATAACCAAAATTCTAAACCATAAATCCTGAACCCTAAATCCTAACCCTATACCCTATACTCTACGCCCTAAATCAAAAACCCTAAACACTAAACCAAATATACTAATACCTAAACCCTAAAATCTAAACCCTAAACCCTTAACCCTAAACCCTAAACCCCAAACACTAGTCGCTAAACACTACACACTAAACACCAAACCTTAAAGCCTAAAGCCTATACCCTAAATCCTAAACCCTAAACCCTAACCCTGGAACATGAAACTAAACCCTAAAAGCTAAACCTTAAACCCTAAACCCTAAACACTATGCCCTAAACCCTAAACCCTAAACCCCAAACCCTAAACCATAAAACCTAAACACAAAACCCTATACCCAAAGACCTTAAAGCCTAAACACTAAACCCCAAACACTTAATGCTAAACCCAAAACCCAGAACCCAGAACCCAGAACCCAGAACCCAGAACCGAAAACCCAAAACCAAAAACCCTTAACCCAAATCCCGTAACCCTAAACCCCAAACCGTAAACCCAAAAGCTAAACCCTAAAACCTAATCCCTACACTCAAAACCTTAAACCCTAAACTCTAAACCCTAAATCCTAAACATTAAACCCTAAACCCAAATCCCTAAAACCTAAAATCCCTACACCCTAAACCATAAACCCTAAACCCAAAAATCCCTATCTATAAACCCTAACCCTAAACACATAAACCTTAACCCCAAAATCTACACCCTAAACCCCATTCCCTAAAACCCGAATCTTGAAACCCTAAGCCCAAAACCCAAAACCCTAAACCCTAAACCCTAAATCCTAAAACCCTAAACCCTAAACCCTAAATCCTAAAACCCTAAACGCTAAACCCAAATCACTAAACCCTGACCCCTAACCCCAAATCCTAAACCCTAAACCCTATACCCTAAACACTAACTCCGAAAACCTATGCCTTAAACCATAAACCCTAAACCCTAAACCCTAAACCCGAAGACCGTACACCCAAAATTCCAAACACCTAAGCTTAAACCCGAAGCCCCAAAGCCTTATACCCTAAACCCTAAACCCTAAACACAAATCCCTAAGCCCCAAACCTTAACCCTAAATCCTAATGACTAAACCCTAAACCTAATTCCCAAAGCGTATCCTTAAAACCTACTCCCTATACCCTAAACCCAAAACCCAAAACATTACACTCTAAACCGTAAACACTACATCCTAAACCCTATGCCCTAAACCATAAACCCTAAAACCTAAATCCCAAACCCTAAAACCTAAACTCCAAAACGCTAAACCCAAAACCCTACACCGTTAACCCTAGACCCAAAACCCTAATCCCGAAACCCTAAACCCCAAACACTAAACCTTAAACCCTCAATCCTATATTTTATACCCTAATCCCTAAAACCAAAATCCAAAAAACTAAAACCGAAACCCTATACCCCAAACCCAAAACCGTAAATCTTGAACCCTAAATCCGAAACCCTATACCCTATACCCTAAACCCTAAACCCTAAACCCTAAATCAAAAACCCTAAACGCTAAACCAAAAATACTAATCCCTAAACCCTAAAAACTAAACCCTGAACCATTACCCTTAAACCCTTAACCCGAAACCCTACAACCTAAACCCTAAAATCTAAACCCCATACACAAATCCATATACACTACACACAAAACACCAAACCTTAAAGCATAAAGCCTATCCCCTAAATCGTAAACCGTAAACCCAAAACCCGAACCAAAAATATAAAAACTAAACCCTAAAACCTATACCTTAAACCCTAAACACTATGCCCTAAACCGTAATCCCTAAACCCCAAACCCCAAACCATAAACCCTAAACATAGAACCCTATACCCAAAAACCCTAAATCCTAAACGCTAAACCCCAAACACTTAATGCTAAACCCTAAACCCTAAATCTCAAACACGAAACCCTGAACCCCAAATCCAAAACCCTAAACCCAAAACACAGAACCCTTAATCCAAAACACGGAAGCCTAAACCCCAAACCCTAAACCCAAAACCTAAACCCTAAAACCTACTCCCTACACCTAAAACATTAAACCCTAAACTCTAAACCCTAAATCCTAAACCTTAAACCATAAACCCAAATCCCTAAAAGCTAAAATCCCAAACCCCTAAGCTTAAACCCTAAAGCCCTAAATCTTAAACACTAAAACGGAAAACCAAAACCTTAATCCCTTAAACCTACACCCCAAACCCTCCACCCTAAACCATAAATCCTAATCCCAAAAACCCTAATCCATAAACCCTAACCCTAAACCCATAAACCTTAACCCTAAAACCTACACCCTAAACCATAAACACTACACCCTAAACCATAAACACTACACCCTAAACCCTATACCCTAAACAATAGACCCTAAAACCTAAACCCCAAACCCTAAAACCTTAAACCCAAAATGTTATACCCTAAACCCTACACCCTCTAAACCCTAGACCCAAAACCCTAAACCACAAACCCCAAACCCCCAACTGTAAACCATAGACCCTCAATCCAATATTTTATACCCTAAACCCTAAAACTAAAACCCAAAATCCTAAAACAGAAACCTTGTACCCTAAATCCTAAACCCT
>CM040973.1:21549603-21567397 GCA_022985045.1 Macadamia tetraphylla
TAAACCATAAACCCTAACTCATAAACCCTAAACCATAAACCCTAAACCCTTAACCTAAAACCCTAATCCCTGCACCCTAAACCTAAAACCCTAAACCCTAAACCCTACACATACACACTAAATCCTAAACCCGAAACCGACAAAAACTAAACCCTAAACCCTAAATCCTAAACCCTAAAACCTAATCCCTAAACCCTAAACCTAAAACCCTAAACCATAAACCCTAAACCCAAAACCCTAAAACTTATAGCATGAAGCCTCTACCCTAAACTCTAAACCCTAAAGCCTTTAAACCTAAACCTCAAACCCCAAACTCGAAAATGTAAACCCAAAACACTAAACCCTATACACTAAACCCTCAATCCTAAACCCAAACCCATAAACCCAACACCATTAACCGCAAACCCAAAACCCAAAGCCAAATCCTTAACCATTAACCAAAAACCCTAAAACAATGCACAAAAATCCCTAAACCCTAAGCAATAAATCCTAAACCTTAAACCCAAAACTATAAACCCTAGACCCTAAACCCTAAACCCCAAATCCTAAACCCCAAACCCCAAGCCCTAAGCCCTAGATCCTACACCCCAAACTCTAAACCCTAAACCCTAAACCCTAAAACTTACACCATAAACCGTATTCCCCATAACCTAAAACACTAAACCCTAAACTTAAACCCAAAACCAAAAGCCCTAGACCACAAACCCTTAACCCTACGCCCTAAACCCTAAACCCTAAACCCTACAGACTCAATTATAAACCATAAGCTCTAAACCCTAAACCATAAACTGAACACCCAAAACCCCAAATCCTAAGCCATAAACCCTAAATCCTGATCCCCAAAGTCTAAACACTAAATCCCAAATCCTAAACCCTAAATTCCAGCCCGAAACCATCGACACTAAACCCAAAAACCTAAACCCAAATCCCTTAACCCTAAACCCTAAACCCGAAACCCAAAACCCTAAACCCCAAACCCTAAAACCTCAAACCCAAAACCTTAGACCCAAAACCCAAAACCCCAAGTCCTAAACCCTAAACCCTAAATCCTAAACCCCAAACCCTAAACCCTAGACCCTAAATCCTAAACCCTAAACCATAAATCCTAAACCCTAAACTATAAGCCCTAAACCCCAAACCCCAAACACTAAACCCTAAACCTAAAACTATAAACCCTAAACCCTAAACCCCAAACCCTAAACCCTAATCCCCAAACTCAAAATCCAAACCATAAACAGAAAACCATAAAACGTAAACCCTAATCTCTTAACCCTAAGCGTAAAACCATAAACCCTAATCCCTTAACCTAAACACTACACACTAAACCCAAAACCATAAAGCCTAAAGCCTCTACACTAAAATAAAAACCCAAAACACTAAACCCTAAACCTGAAACCATAAACCCTACGACCTAAACCCTAAACCCTAAACCCTAAACCCTAATCACTAAACTCAAAACCCGAAACCATAAATAGAAAATCATAAAACGTAAACCCTAATCCCTTAACCCTAAGCCTAAAACCCTAAACCCTAATTATTAACCTAAACCCTACACACTAAACCCAAAACCATAAAGCCTAAAGCCTCTACCCTAAATTCGAAACACAAAACCCTAAACCCTAAACCCCAAACCATTAACCCTAAACCCTAAACCCTAAGCATAAATCGTTAAAAATTAAACCGTACGCACTAAGACCTCAACCCGAACCCTAAACCCCAAATCTCAAAACCAAAACCTAAACCTGAAATCCTAAACACTACAACATAAATCCGAACCCTAAACCCAAGCCCTAAGCCCAAAACCCTAAAACCTAAACCCTAAGCCCTAAACACTAATACCAAATCGTTAATCCCTAAACCTAAAACCTAAACCCTAAACCCTATAGACTAAACTATAAACCCTATGCACCAAACCCTAAACCCTAAACCCTACAACCAAAACCCCAAATCCTAAACAATAAACCCCAAAGCTTGATCTCCAAAGTCTAAACACTAAACTCCAAATCCTAAACCCTAAACGCCAAACCCGAAACCATAGACACTAAACCCTAATCCCTTAACCCAAAACACAAAACCCTAAACAGAAAACCCAAAACCCAAAACCCTGAAACCTAAAACCCTAAACACTAGACCTAAAACCCAAAACCCCAAGTCTTAAACCATAAACCCAAAATCTTAAACCCCAAACGCTAAACCCTAGACCCTAAATCTTAGCCCCTAAGCCATAAACCCTAAACCCTAAACCCTAAACCCTAAACCACAAACCCCAAACCCTAAAACCCTAAACACTAAACCCTAAACCCTAAAACCCTAAACCCTAATCCCTACGCCCTAAACATAATACCCAAAACCCGAAACCCTAAATCCTAAACCCTAAACCCTAAACCCTACACATTAAATCCAAAACCCTAATGCTCTAAACAATTGCCTAGTTTAGTTGATGAGTTGTGGTGAAAAACCATATACTCACTAGGAGGCCTGAGGTTTGAACCACTAGGCAAACCATAAACCATAAACCCTAACCCCTAAACACTAAAACCTAAACCCTAAACCCTTAACCCTAATCCCTACACCCTAAACCTTAACCCTCAATCCTAAACCCTAAACTATACACACTAAAAACTAAACCTAAACCCTAAACCCTAAACCCTAAACCCTACACACTTGACCCTAAATCCTACAAATTAAACCCCAAGCCCCAAACCCGAAACCCTAAACCCTAAGTACTAAACCCTAAACTGACAAAATCTAAACTCTAAACCCTAAATACTAAACCCGAAACCCTAAACCCTAATCCCTAAAGCCTAAACCAAAAACCCTAAACCCTAAACCCCAACCCTAAAACTTTTAGCATGAAGCCTCTACCCTAAACTCTAAACCCTAAAGCCTTAACCCCAAACCCCAAACCACAAACCGTAAACCCAAAACACTAAACCCTAAACCCTAAATCCTAAACCCAATACCATAAACCCTAGACCATTAACCCGAAACCCAAAACCTAAAACCCAAAGCCTAAATCCCTAAACCATTTATCATAAACCTAAACCCCAATCCCTAAAACATACACACTAATCCCTAAACCCTAAGCAATAAATCCTAAACCCTAAACCCAAAACCCTAAACCCTATATCCTAAACCCTAAAACCTAAATCCTAAACCCCAAACCCCAAACCCCAAACCCTAAACCCTAAGTTCCAGATCCTACATCCCCAACCCTAAACCCGAACCGTAAACCCCAAACCCTACAACTTACACCTCAAACCGTAAACCCCAAACCCTAAAACCGTAAACCCTAAACCAAAACGCAAAACCAAAAGCCCTAGACCATTAATCCTAAACCGTAAACCCTAAACCCCAAACCATAAAACCCAAACCTTAAACCCTAAACCCTAATACTGAATCCTTAATCGCTAAACCTAAAACCCTAAGCCCAAACCCCTACAGACTAAACTATAAACCAACTTTAAACCTTAAACACGATACCCAACAGACGAAACCCCAAATCCTAAACCATAAACCCTAAATCCTGATCGCCAAAGTCTAACACTAAACCCCAAATCCTAAACACTAAACACCAAACCCGAAATCATAGACACTAAACCCTAAAACCTAAACCCATGACCCTAAACCCCAAACCCTAAAACCTCAAACCCAAAACCCTAGACCCAAAACCCAAAACCCAAGCCTTAAACCATAAACCTTAAATCTTAAACCCCAAACCCTAAATCCTAGACCCTAAATCCTAAACCCCAAACCATAAACCCTAAACCATAAACCATAAACTCTAAACCCTAAACCATAAACCCTAAACCCCAAACCCTAAACACTAAACCCCAAACCAAAAACCATAAACCCGACAACCTAAACCCTAAACCCCAAACCCTAAACCCTAATCCCTAAACTCAAAACCCCAAACCATAAACAAAAAACCCTAAAACGTAAACCCTAATCCCTTAACCCTAAGCCTAAAACCCTAAGCCCGAACCCCTTAACCTAAACCCTACACACTTAACCCAAAACCATAAAGCCTAAAGCCTCTACCCTAAAATCGAAACCCTAAACACAAAACCCAAAACCTAAAGCCAAAAACCCTACGATATAAATTGTAAACCCTAAACCCTAATCCCCAAAATCAAAACCCGATATTACAAAGAGAAAACCATAAAACGTAAACCCTAATCCCTTAACTCAAAGCCTAAAACCCTAAACCCTAATCTCTTAACCTAAACTCTACACATTAAACCCAAAACTTCAAAGCCTAAAGCCTCTACCCTAAAATCGAAACACTATACCCCAAACCCTAAACACTAAACCCCAAACCGTAAACCCTATAAACTAAACCCAAAACCCAAAACCTAAACCCTAAACACAAGCATAATTCCTGAAACCTAAACCATTAACCCTAAACCCTAAACCCTAAACCCTAAGCCCAAATCCCTGAAAATTAATCCAGAACACTAAAACCTCAAACCGAACCCTAAACCCCAAATCCTAAAGCCAAAAACCTAAACTTGAAACCCTAAACACTACACCCTAAATCCAAAACACTAAACCCAAGACCCTAGGCCCTAAACCCTAAACCATAAATCATAATACCTAATCTTTAATTCCCAAACCTAAAACCCTAAACCCTAAACCCAATAGACTAAACTATAAACCCTATGAACTAAACCCTAAACCCTAAATCATATAGCCAATACCCCAAATCCTAAACCATAAACCCTAAATCCTGATCCCCAAAGTCAAAACACTAAACCCCAAATCCTAAACCCTAAACACCAAACCCGAAACCATAGACACAAAACCCTAAAACCTAAACCCTAATCCCTTAACCCTAAACCCTAAACCCTAAACCCCAAACCAAAAACCCTAAACCCCATACCCTGAAACCTCAAACCCTAAACCCTAGACCCAAAACCCAAAACCCCAAGTCCTAAACCATAAACCCTAAATCCTAATCCCCAAACCCTAAACCCTAGGCCCTAAATCCTAAACCCTAAACCATAAGCCCTAAACCCTAAACCCCAAACCCTAAAACCCTAAACACTAAACCCTAAACCTAAAACCATAAACCCTACAACCTAAATCCTAAAACCTAAACCCCAAACCCTAAACCCTAATCCCTAAGCATAAAACCCGAAAACATAAACAGAAAACCATAAAACGTAAACTCTAATCCCTTAACCCTAAGCCTAAAACCCTAAATCCTAAACCCTTAACCCTTAACCTAAACCCTTAACACCAAACCCAAAACCTAAACATTAAACCATAAACCATAAACCATAAACCATAAACCCTCAACACTAAACCCTAAACCATACCTTAAACACTAAACCCTAAACCCTAAACACTAAACCCTAAATCGTGAAACCTACACCATTAGCCCTAAACCCTAAACCCAAAGCCCAAATCCCTAGAAATTATACCTTAAACACTAAAACCTTAACCCGAACCCTAAACCCCAAATCCTAAAGCCAAAAGCAAAACCTAAAACCATAAACACTACAACCTAAATCAAAACCCTAAACCCAAATCCTAGACCCTAAACCATAAAACCTAGACCCTAAACCCTAAACCCTAATACCAAAACCCCAAATCCTAAACCAAAACCCTAAATTCAGATCCCCAAACACTAAACACTAAACCATAAATCCTAAACCCAAAACACCAAAACCGAAACCAAAGACACTAAACAAAAACCTAAACCCTAATCCCTTAACCGAAAACCTAAACCCTAAACCATAAACCCTAATCCCCAAACCCCAAAACTTCAAACCCTAAGCCCTAGACCCAAAACCCAAAACCCAAAACCCCAAGTCCTAAACCATAAACCCTAAATCCTAAACCCCAAACCCTAAACGCTAGACTCTAAATCCTAAACCGTAAACCAAAACCCTAAACCCTAAACCATAAACCCTAAACCCCAAACCCTAAAACCCTAAACACTAAACCCTACACCTAAAATCATAAACCCTACAACCTCAACACTAAACCCTAAACCCCAAACAGTAAACCCTAATCCCTAAACTCAAAACCCAAACCAAAATAGAAAACCATAAAACCTAGACCCTAATCCCTTAACCCAAAGCCTAGAACACTAAACCCTAAACCATTAACCTAAACCCCAAACACTAAACCCTAAACCCTAAACACTAAATCCTAAACCTTAAAGCCTAAAGTGACTACCCTAAAATCAAAACACTAAACCCTAAACCGTAAACCCGCAACCCGAAACTGTAAACCCTAAAGACTAAACCCTAAACACTACACCCTAAATCGAAAGCCCTAAACCCAAAACCATAACCCATAAACCCTAATCCTTAGATCTTAAAACCTAAACCCTATGCCCTTAACCGTAAACCCTAATCCTTACACCCTAAACCTAAAACTCTAAATCCTAAACCCTACACACTAAACCCTAAACCCTAAACGCTAAACCCTACACATTAAACCCTACACACTAAACCCTAAACCCTACAAAGTAAACCAAAAATCCCAGACCGTAAACCCTAAACCCTGAACTCTAAACCCGAAACTGACAAAAACTAAACCCCTAAACCCTAAATCTTATACTCTAAACCCTAAACCCTAAACCCTAAACCCAAAACCATAAACACCAAACCCTAAAACTTATAGCATGAAGCCTCTACCCTAAACTCTAAACCCTAAAGCCTTAACCCTAAACCCCAAACCCCAAACCCCAAACCCAAAACACTAAACCCTAAACCCTAACCCTCAATCCTAAACCCAAAACCATAAACCCTACACCATTAACCCTAAACCCTAAACCTAAAGCCTAAATCCCTAAACCATTAACCATAAACACTAAACCCTAAACCCTAAAACCATACACACTAATCCCTAAACCCGAGCAACAAATCCTAAACCATAAACCCAAAACCCTAAACTCTAGACCCTAAACCCTAAACCCTAAATCCTAAACCCAAAACCCCAAACAGTAGACCATAAACCCTAAACCCTAAAACCTAGACCCCAAACCCTAAACCCTATAACTTACACCATAAACCGTAAACCACAAACCCTAAAACCCTAAAGCCTAAGCCCTAAGCCCTAGATCCAAAACCCAAAACCCAAAACCCACAATCAAAAACCCTAAACCCTACAACTTACACCATAAAGTGTAAACCCCAAACGCTAAAAGCCAAAACCCTGAACCTAAACCAGAAACCAAAAGCCCTAGACCATTAGCCCTAAACCCTAAACCCTATAAACCCTAAAACCTAAACCCTAAACCCTAAACCCTAATACCAAATACTTAATTCCAAAACCTAAAACCCTATGCCCTAAACCCTACAAACTAAACTATAAATCCTATGCTTTAGACCCTAAACCCTAATACCAGCAGCCAAAACCCCAAATCCTAAACCATAAACCATAAACCCTGAATCCAGATTCCCAAAGTCTAAACACTAAACCCCAAATCCTAAACCTAAACACCAAACCCGAAACCATAGACTCCAAACCCGAAAACCTAAATCCTAATCCCTTAACCCTAAACCCTAAACCCTAAACCAAAAACCATAAACCCCAAACCCTAAAATCTCAAACCCTTAACCCGAGACCTAAAACCCAAAACCCGAGGTCCTAAACCATAAATCCTAAACCCTAAACCCTAAACGCTAAACCCAAAACCATAAATCCTAAACCCCAACCCCTAAACACTAAACCCTAAACCAAAAACCATAAACCCTACAACCTAAACCGTAAACCCAAATCGAAACCCGAAACCCTAAACCATAATCCCCAAACTCAAAACCCCAAACCATAAACAGAAAACCATAAAACGTAAACCCTAATCGCTTAACCCTAAGCCTAAAACCCTAAACCCAAATCTCTTAACCTAAACCATACACACTAAACCCAAAACCTTAAAGCCTAAAGCCTCTACCCTAAAATCGAACCACTAAACCCCAAACCCTAAACACTAAACCCTAAACTCTAAACCCTAAACACTAAACCCTAAACCCAAAACACTAAACCCTAATTTCTGAAAACTAAACCATTAACCCTAAACCCTAAACCCTAAGCCCAAATCCTTGAAAATTAAACCGTAAACAATAAAACCTCAACCCGAACCCTAAACCCCAAATCCTAAAGCCAAAAACCTAAACGTTAAACCCTAAACACTACACCAAAAATCCAAAACCCTAAACCCAAATCCTAAGCCCTAAACCCCAAACCCTAAACACTAAACCCACTAAACCTTAAACCTAAAACCATAAATCCTACAACCTAAACCCTAAACCCAAAACGCGAAACCCAAAACCCTAATCCCCAAACTCAAAACCCGAAGCCATAAACAGAAAACCATAAAACGTAAACCCTGAGCCTGAAACCCTGAACCCTAATCTCTTAACCTAAACCCTACACACCAAACCTAAAGCCTTAAAGACTAAAGCGTTTACCTTAAAATCGAAACACTAAACCCCAAACCCTAAACACTACACCCTAAACTGTAAACCCTAAGCCCTAAAACCTAAACACTAAACACTAAAGACAAAACCCTAATACCTAAACCCTAAACCTCAAACCCTAATTTCTGAAAACTAAACAATTAACCCTAAACCCCAAACCCTAAGCCCAAATCCTTGAAAATTAAACTGTAAACAATAAAACCTCAACTCGAACCCTAAACTACAAATCCTAAAGCCAAAAACCTAAACGTTAAACCCTAAACACTACACCATAAATCCAAAACCCTAAACTCAAACCCTAAGCCCTAAACCCCAAACCCTAAACACTAAACCTTAAATCTAAAACCATAAACCCTACAACCTAAACCCTAAACCCAAAACGCGAAACCCAAAACCCTAATCCCCAAACTCAAAACCTGAAACCATAAACAGAAAACCATAAAACGTAAACCCTGAGCCTGAAACCTAAACCCTAATCTCTTAACCTAAACCCTACACACCAAACCCAAAACCTTAAAGACTAAAGCGTTTACCTTAAAATCGAAACACTAAACCACAAACCCTAAACACTACACCCTAAACTGTAAACCCTAAACCCTAAAACCTAAACACTAAACACTAAAGACAAAACCCTAATACCTAAACGCTAAACCTCAAACCCTAAACCATAAACCCTACACCCTACACACTAAATCCTATACCTTAAACACTAAACCCTACATATTAAACGCAAAACCCAAAACCCAAAACCCTAAACCCTAAATTGTAAACCCTAAACTATAAACACTAAACCCTAAACCCTAAACCCTAAAACCTAAACCCTAAACAGTAAACCCTAAACCTTAAAGCCTAAAGCCTCTTCCCAAAACTCTAAACCCTAGCCTCTAAACCGTAAACCCAAAACCCAAAACCCAAAACCCAAAACCCAAAACCGTAAACCCTATACACTAAACCCTAAACCCTAAACCCTAAACCCTAAGCTCAAAAGACTAAACCCTAAGAACTCTGGCCTAAATACAAAGCCCTAAACAAAAAACCATAAACCATAAAGCCTAAACCCTAAACCCTAAACCCTAAAACTTAAACCCTTAACCTTAAACCATAAACCCAAATCCCTACACCCAAAACCTAAAACCCTAAACCCTAAACCCTAAAACTTAACCCTTAACCCTAAACCATAAACCCAAATCCCTACAACCAAAACCTAAAACCCTAAGCCCTAAACCCTAAACCCAAAACACTAAGCCCTAAACAGTAAATCCTACACCCTAAACCCTAGACCGAAAACCCTAAACCCTAAATCCTAAATCCTAAACCCCAAACCCTAAACACTAAGCCCTAGATCCTAAACCCCAAACCCTAAACCCTAAAGCCGAAACGTAAAATACTGAACCATAAACCCTAAATCCTGATCCCCAAAGTCTAAACCCTAAGCCCCAAATCCTAAACACAAACTCCACACCCGAAACCATAGACAGTAAACCCTAAAACCTAAACCCTAATCCCTTAACCGTAAACCCTAACACCTAAACCATAAACCCTAAACCCCAAACCCTAAAACCTTAAACCCTAAACCCTAGACCCAAAACCTAAAACCCCAAGTCCTAAACCATAAACCCTAAATCCTAAACCCAAAACATTAAACCATAGACCCTAAATCCAAAACCCCAAACCCTAAACCCGAAACCCTAAACCATAAACCCCAAACCCTAAACCCTAAACCCTAATCCCCAAACTCAAAACCCAAAACTATAAAACTTAAACCCAAATCCCTTAACCCTAAACCTAAAATCCTAAAACCTAAACCCTTCACCTAAACACAAACACTAAACACTAAACCCTAAACATTAAAGCCTAAAGCCTCTACCCAAAATTGAAAGGCTAAACCCTAAACCCTAAACACTAAACCCTAAACCATAAACCCTCAACACTAAAACCTAAACCGTAAACCTTGAACACTAAACTCTAAACCCTAAACATGAAACCCTAAATCCTGAAACCTAAACCATTAATCCTAAACCCTAAACCCTATGTCCAAATCCCTGAATATTAAACCGTAAACCCTAAAACCTCAACTCGAACCCTAAACCCCAAATCCTGAAGCCAAAATCCAAACCCGAAACCCTAAACACTACACCATCAATCTAGAACCCTGAACCCAAAACCAAAAACTATATACCCCAAACCTTAAACCTAAAACCCAAACCCTAAACCCTAAACCCAAAACCCAAATCCCAAAACCCTAAACCTAAAACCCAAAACCATAAATCCTAAACCCTACACACAAAACCCTATACCCTAAACACTAAACCTTAAACTGTACACCCTAAACCATAAAAACTAAACCAAAAACCCTAAAACCTAAACCGTAAAAAGTAAACCCTCAACCTTAAAGCCTGAAGCCTCTACCCTAAAGGCTAAACCATAGGCCCTTAGCCCTAAACGCAAAACCCAAAACCGTAAGCCCTAAACCTTAAACCCTAAACCCTAAACCTTAAACCCTAAACCCCAAACCCTAAATCCTAAAACCATAACCATTAACCCTGAACCCAAAACGCGAAGCCCAAATCCCTAAACCTTAGACTATAAACCATAAACCCAAAACCCCAAACCCCAAACCCCAAACCCTAAAGCTAATACCCAAAATCCATAACCAAAATCCCTAAAACCAGATCCCTAAAGCCTAAACCCTAAGCCCCTAATCCTAAACCCAAAACTCCAAACTGGAAAGCATAGACACTAAACCCTAAAACCTAAACCCTATTCCCTTAACCGTAAACCCGAAACCCTAAACCATAAACCCTAAACCCCAAACTCTAAAACCTTAAACCTTAAACCCTAGACCCAAAACCCAAAACCCCAAGTCCTAAACTATAAACCCTAAATCCTAAACCCCACCCCTTAAACCCTAGACCCTAACCAAAACCCTAAACCATAAACCCTAAACCCAAATCCCAAAACTCAAAACCCAAAACCATAGACGGAAAACCATAAAACGTAAACCCTAATCCCTTGAACCTAAAGCTAAAACCCTAACACCTAAACCCTTAACCTAAACAATGAACACTAAACCCTAAACCTTAAAGCCTAAAGCCTCTACCCTAAAATCGAAACACTAAACCCTAAAACCTAAACCGTAAATCCTCAACACTAAACCCGAACCATAAACCCTAACACTAAACCATAAACCCTAAACATGAAACCCAAAATCCTGAAACTTAAACCATTAACCCTAAACACTAAACCCTAATTCCAAATCCCAATATATTAAACCTTAAACCCTAAAACCTCAACCCTAACCCTAGACCCCAAATCCGGAAGCCAAAATCCAAAACCCAAAACCTTAAACACTACACCCTCAATCTAGAACAAGGAACCAAAAACCAAAACCCATATACCCTAAAACCTATACCCTAAACCCAAAACACAAATCCCTAACCCTAAACCTAAAATTCTTGACCCTACAAACAAAAGCCTATACCCTAATCCCCACAAATTAAACCCTAAACCCTAAACCCTAAACCCTAAACACTAAACACTAAATTGTAAACCCGAAAACCATAAACATTAAGCCCAAAATAGTAAAACCTATACCCCAAACAGTAAACCCTAAACCTTAAAGCCTTAAGCCTCGACCCTAAACACTAAACCCTTGGCCCTGAGCCCTAAACCCAAAACCCAAAACCGTAAACCCTAAACCGTAAACCGTAAACCCTAAACCCTAAACACTAAACCCTAAATCTTGAAACCAAAACCAATCACCCTAAACCCAAAACGCAAAACCAAAATCCCTAAACCCTAAACCCAAAACCCTAAACACTAAACCCTAAACCTTAAAGCCTTAAAGCCTCTACCCTAAACTCTAAACCCTAAACCATAAACCCTCAACACTAAAACCTAAACCGTAAACCTTGAACACTAAACTCTAAACCCTAAACATGAAACCCTAAATCCTGAAACCTGAACCATTACTCCTAAACCCTAAACCCTATGTCCAAATCCCTGAATATTAAACCGTAAACCTTAAAACCTCAACCCGAACCCTAAACCGCAAATCCTGAAGCCAAAATCCAAACCCGAAACTCTAAACACTACACCATCAATCTAGAACCCTGAACCCAAAACCAAAAACTATATACCCTAAACCTTAAACCTAAAACCTAAACCCTAAACCCTGAACCCAAAACCAAAAACTATATACCCTAAACCTTAAACCAAAACCCTAAACCCTAAACCCTAAACCCTAAACCTAAAACCCTAAACCATAAATCCTAAACCCTACACACAAAACCCTATACCCTAAACACCAAACCTTAACAAGAAACCCTCAACACTAAACCCTAAACCCTAAACCCTAAAAACGAAACCTTGAATCCTGAAACCTAAACTATTAACCCAAAACCCTTAAACCCTAAGTCCAAATCCCTAAACATTAAACCTAAAACCCTAAAACCTCAATCTGAACCCTAAACCCAAAATCCAAAAGCCAAAAGCCAAAAGCCAAAAGCCAAAAGCCAAAACACTGAACACTACACCCTAAATACAAAACCCTGAACCCAAAACCAAAACCCATATACGATGAACCCTAAACCCTAAACCCTAAAACCAAAACCCCAAAACCTAAACCCAAAACCCTAATCCCTAAACCAAAAACCTGAAACCATAAACCCTAAAACCAAAACTATACACACTAAACCCTATAACCTAAACCCTAAACCCTACATATTAGACCCAAAACGCAAAACTCTAAACCCTAAATTGTGAACCCTAAACCATAAAAACAAAACCCAAAACCCTAAAACCTAAACTTTAAACAGTAAACCCTAAACCTTAAAGCCTGAAGCCTCTTCCGTAAACTCTAAACCCTAGCACCTAAACCCTAAAACTGAAACTCAAAACCCAAAACCATAAACCCAAAACACTAAACCCTAACCCAAAACCCTAAACATTAAACACTCTACACTAAATACAAAGCCCTAAGCCCAAAACCATAAACCATAAGCCCTAAACCATAAACCAAAAACCCTAAACCCTAAACCCAAAACCATAAATCCTAATCCTAACACCCAAAACCTAAAACCCTAAACACTAAACCTGAAACACTAAACCCTAAACCCTTAACGCTATAGCCTAAACCCTAGACCCTAAACCCGAAACCCTAAATCCTAAACCCCAAACCCTAAACCCTAAGCCCTAGATCCTAAATCCAAAACCCTAAACCCTAAACCCTAAAACCTACACCATAAGCAATAAACCCCAAACCCTTAAACCTTAAACCCTAAACCTAAACCCGAAACCAAAAACCTAGACAATTAAACCTAAACCCTAAACCCTAAACCCAAAACCCTAACCCCTAAAACCAAAACCCTAAACCCTGAACCCTAAACCCTAATGCCTAATCGTTAATCCCAAAACCTAAAACCCTAAACCCTAAACCCTAAACCCTGAAGACAAAACTGTAAACCCAACACACTAAACCCTAAACCGTAAGCCCTAAACCCTAAACCCTGAAGCCAAAACCCTAAACCATGAAGCCAAAACCCAAAATCCTGCACCATAGGCCCTAAATCCTGATCCCCAAAGTCTAAACCATCAGCCCCAAATCCAAAACTCAAAATTCCAAACCTGAAACCATAGACACTAAACCTTAAAACCTAAACCCTAATACCTTAACCATAAACCCTAAACCCAAAACCAGAAACCCTAAACCCTAAAACCCTAAACACTAAACCCAAAACCTAAAACCATAAACCCCACAACCTAAACACTAAACCCTAGACCCTAAACCCTAATCCCCAAACTCAAAACCCGAAACCATAAACAAAAAACCATAAACCGTAAACCCTAATTCCTTAACCCTAACCCTAAAACCCTAACCCCTAAACCCTTAACCTAAACCATAAACACTAAACCATAAACCTTAAAGCCTAAAGCCTCTACCCTAAAATCGAAACATTAAACCCTAAACCCTAAACATTATTCCCTAAACCGTATACCCTCAACACTAAACCCTAAACAGTAAACCCTCAACACTAAACCCTAAGCCCTAAACCCTAAACACGAAACCTTGAATCCTGAAACCTAAATTATTAACCCAAAACCCTTAAACCCTAAGTCCAAATCCCTGAACATTAAACCTAAAACCCTAAAACCTCAATCTGAACCCTAAACCCAAAATCCAAAAGCCAAAAGCCAAAACACTGAACACTACACCCTAAATACAAAACCATGAACCCAAAACCAAAACCCATATGCCCTAAACCCTAAACCCTAAACCATAAAACCTAAACCCCAAACCCTAAACCCAAAACCTTAATCCCTAAACCAAAAACCTGAAACCATAAACCCTAAATCCTAAACTATACACACTAAACCCTATATCCTAAACCGTAAACACTAAACCCTACACCTAAAATCATAAACCCTACAACCTCAACACTAAACCCCAAACCCCAAACAGTAAACCCAAATCCCTAAACTCAAAACCCGAAACCAAAAATAGAAAACCATCAAACCTAAACCCTAATCCCTTAACCCAAAGCCTAGAACACTAAACCCTAAACCATTAACCTAAACCCCAAACACTAAACCCTAAACCCTGAACACTAAATCCTAAACCTTAAAGCCTAAAGTGACTACCCTAAAATAAAAACACTAAACCCTAAACACTAAACACTAAACCCTAAACCGTAAACCCGCAACCCGAAACTGTAAACCCTAAAGACTAAACCCTAAACACTACACCCTAAATCCAAAGCCCTAAACCCAAAACCATAACCATAAACCCTAATCCAGATCTTAAAACCTAAACCCTATGCCCTTAACCGTAAACCCTAATCCTTACACCCTAAACCTAAAACTCTAAATCCTAAACCCTACACACTAAACCCTAAACCCTAAACTCTAAACCCTATACATTAAACCCTACACACTAAACCCTAAACCCTACAAAGTAAACCCAAAACCCCAGACCGTAAACCCTAAACCCTGAACTCTAAACCCGAAACCGACAAAAACTAAACCCCTAAACCCTAAATCTTTACCCTAAACCCTAAACCCTAAACCCTAAACCCAAAACCATAAACACCAAACCCTAAAACTTATAGCATGAAGCCTCTACCCTAAACTCTAAACCCTAAAGCCTTAACCCTAAACCCCAAACCCCAAACTGTAAACCCAAAACACTAAACCCTAAACCCTAGCCCCACAATCCTAAACCCAAAACCATAAACCCTACACCATTAACCCTAAACCCTAAACCTAAAGCCTAAATCCCTAAACCATCAACCATAAACACTAAACCCAAACCCTAAAACCATACACACTAATCCCTAAACCCGAGCAACAAATCCTAAACCATAAACCCAAAACCCTAAACTCTAGACCCTAAACCCTAAACCCTAAATCCTAAACCCAAAACCCCAAACAGTAGACCATGAACCCTAAACCCTAAAACCTAGACCCCAAACCCTAAACCCTATAACTTACACCATAAACCGTAAACCACAAACCCTAAAACCCTAAAGCCTAAGCCCTAAGCCCTAGATCCTAAACCCAAAACCCAAAACCCAAAACCATAAACCCTAAACCATACAACTTACACCATAAATTGTAAACCCCAAACGCTAAAAGCCAAAACCCTTAACCTAAACCTAAAACCAAAACCCTAGACCATTAGCCCTAAACCCCAAACCCTAAACCCTAAAACCTAAACCCTAAACCCTAAACCCTAATACCTAATACTTAATTCCAAAACCTAAAACCCTATGCCCTAAACCCGACAAACTAAACTATAAATCCTAGGCTTTAGACCCTAAACCCTAATCCCAATAGCCAAAACCCCAAATCCTAAAACCATAAACCATAAACCCTGAATCCAGATTCCCAAAGTCTAAACACTAAACCCCAAACCCTAAACCTAAACACCAAACCCGAAACCATAGACTCCAAACCCGAAAACCTAAATCCTAACCCCTTAACCCTAAACTCTAAACCCTAAACCAAAAACCATAAATCCCAAACCCTAAAAGCTCAAACCCTAAACCCGAGACCTAAAACCCAAAACCCCAGGTCCTAAACCATAAATCCTAAACCCTAAACCCTAAACGCTAAACCCGAAACCATAAATCCTAAACCCCAAGCCCTAAACATTAAACCCTAAACCGAAAACCATAAACCCTACAACCTAAACTGTAAACCCGAAATCGAAACCCGAAACCCGAAACCCTAAACCATAATCCCCTAACTCAAAACCCCAAACCATAAATAGAAAACCATAAATAGAAAACCATCAAACATAAACCCTAATCGCTTAACCCTAAGTCAAAAACCCTAAACCCAAATCTCTTACCCTAAACCATACACACTAAACCTTAAACCTTAAAACCTAAAGCCTCTACCCTAAAATCGAACCACTAAACCCCAAACCCTAAACACTAAACCCTAAACTCTAAACCCTAAACACTAAACCCTAAACCCAAAACACTAAACCCTAATTTCTGAAAACTAAACAATTAACCCTAAACCCCAAACCCTAAGCCCAAATCCTTAAAATTAAATCAGAACAATAAAACCTCAACTCGAACCCTAAATTGCAAATCCTAAAGCCAAAAACCTAAACGTTAAACCCTAAACACTACACCATAAATCCAAAACCCTAAACCCAAACCCTAAGCCCTAAACCCCAAACCCTAAACACTAAACCCTAAACCTAAAACCATAAACCCTACAACCTAAACCCTAAACCCGAAACGCGAAACCCTAAACCCTAATCCCCAAACTCAAAACCCGAAACCATAAACAGAAAACCATAAAACGTAAACCCTAAGCCTGAAACCCTGAACCCTAATCTCTTAACCTAAACCCTACACACCAAACCCAAAACCTTAAAGACTAAAGCACCTTAAAATCGAAACACTAAACCCCAAACCCTAAACACTACACCCTAAACTGTAAACCCTAAACCCTAAAACCTAAACACTAAACACTAAAGACAAAACCCTAATACCTAAACCCTAAACCTCAAACCCTAAACCATAAACCCTACACCCTACACACTAAATCCTATACCTTAAGCACTAAACCCTACATATTAAACCCAAAACCCAAAACCCAAAACCCTAAACCCTAAATTGTAAACCCTAAACTATAAACACTAAACCCTAAACCCTAAACCTAAAACTAAACCCTCAAACAAGAAACCCTAAACCTTAAAGCTCAAGCTCTTCCCAAACTCTAAACCCTAGCTCTAAACCCTAAACCCAAAACCCAAAACCCAAAACCCAAAACCAAAACCCATAAATCAGAAACCAGATACCCTAAACCCTAAACCCTAAACCCTAAACTCAAAAGACTAAACC
>CM040973.1:21567497-21607177 GCA_022985045.1 Macadamia tetraphylla
AACTCTTTTCTTTCTTCCTCTCTTCCTTGGGATCTTGGAGGTCTCCTCGGCGCTTCTACTCATGAGTCTACTCATCAACTCAGCGCTTTAGAGAAGAGTCAACTCTCCTCCTTCAAGTAAGTTCCTCCTTTTCTTTCTCGATTTCCCTTTGAGGTAAAATGCATGTGTAGGCTTCACTTTAGGTTGTCTTTCCATATTTTTCTCCATAGAATAGCATTTCCATGTGATTGTGATGCCTCTACTGTGGTCATTTGTAGTTTATTTGGATTTTATCCCCTTCATTTGGAGAAAACCCCAAATCGTGCCCTAGGTTTCCAAATTTTGGGGTTTCTTGAATTTTTACTCCTTTTCTCCAATTGATAACTCCTTTGTGATGCATTCCATTTGATTTGTGCTAGATATGCTTTAGATTTCATGAATCATCCATTATGTTTGGGAATCCCATGTATTTCCATGAAAATCCTCTTTTGTATTGGTTTCTTGATTTTCATCCCATACTTGTATTCATGGAACTCCATAGTCTACTTGGGTATGTTCTTGCACTTTCGTGATCCCACTACTATGTCATTTCGCCTTAGTCCTATGGTTTTCGTTGTTCTCCATTATGTTCGAATTTGCATTGAATTGAATCCTCGCTTTATTTATGCTCTTTGCTTTTGCTGTCATTTTACTGTTGATGTTTCTCGTGTTGTCACCTACCGTGCATCATATCCATTAGCTCCTTATCGCTTCTAGCTTGTCACCATTCCTGCTTTGCATGAATTTGGTTTTGTTTTCCCCTTTTTAATGTCTGCCGCTTTTTTCAGACTCACCCTATTTTCTTTTCTTCTTGCCAGATGTCATCTCGCACCGCAAAGGACCATCATCCTCGGGCGACGACGAAGACCACCGCTTAAGCGGAAGAGTGCGGACCAGCTCTTCACCTCGCATGGGAGACCTGACCTACCCGTCCGACCTTCAGACTATGATGAGGAGCACTTTTAGTGCAGAGGCAGAGCCAACCGGCCTAACTTCCCAAGAGGTCATGATGATGGAGAAGACCGTGGTAGTCGAGGACTTCACAAGGCCGGCTTCAGGAGAGGTTTTCAGATTGGCCGACTCTATTCTTCACGAGACCACCATGCTACGAGTAGCTAGTCCGCGGTTCTACTACAACTTGAGGTGTCGATCCAGACGGGAGTTCACCATTAGCAGCTTGGTGAAGGGGTAGACATCCACCGATGGTGGCACCTTGGCCAAGATCCCGGTATATCAATGATCGACACCGAATACTACAGCCTCCCTGTGAGTAAGCCTCGGACGCTCATGAGCCCGCGACGCCGGACTTCATCTACGAGACCATCTCATGGCAGCAGAATCCCTGAGTCCGAGATGTCCTTCTACCCCGAGGTTCGCCTATTTGCCCGGTTGGTCCAGCTCAACCTCGCTCCCTGAGGAGGTCATCGGAACCAGAGGGAGGTGTCGAGCACTTGTGCCTCCCCTACATCATTCTCAGGACGATGGAGCACCACACTTTCCACCCTGAGGATGGAGGATTCCCCTATGGTAGGATCCTCACTAGGATCTTCGAGTTCTTCGAGTTGGACTTGAGGGGTGAGGAGGGGAAGACTCAAGCTGATAGGTTTGACCAGAGTAACCTCCTGAGGATGGGTCTCCAGACCCTCATGGATTCACCTCCGAAAGCAGGAGCTCAGAGAGGTAGGGGTAGGAGGGCCACCCCATGGAGGATGTCCACATGGAGGAGGAGTCCAAGGAGGAGGATGAGGACTACGCCTCGTGATGAGGAGGAGGATCCATGGTGGTGGCATCCCCGAGGAGGTGCCTCAGAGTCGAGAGGTCCCGGTCCTAGTTCTTCTAGAGCCGGAGCCTCACCACATAGAGTCCCACCACCGGGAGTGGTGCCTACGACTTCGAGGGCATGATGTCCTCCATGGCCTTGCAGATGGCCGTGTCAGCCATCGAGACGACTGGATGAGGTGCCTCGTGAAGGAACGATCCGGAGAGGCAGCCACCTTGGAGGATTCCTTCCTTAGGCGGGTCGACTTGACACCACGGCCAACGCTATCTCGATAGATTTTGGCCGGCTTCGGAGGGAGGTACGGCTGGTGAACGCGAGGTTTGACTATTACGATCACCGCCTCAACGTCAACTCTAGGCCTCCGGTGAACATGGTGATCATCGATGATGACGACGACGACCAAGGAGGGCTTGGCTCCCACACCAGTAGCTTTATCTCTTTTTTTTTTTTTTTTTTTTTTTGTAGACCTTATTGTATACTTTATTTTACCAGAATCGGATTCATTTATGGAATAATATTTTTTTGGATAGTGGATTTTGTGGTGAATTCAGATGGGGAATACTTGTGTAGTTTAGTTGTGTATTTTGCTACTTGATCATTGTTATGTCATATTATCTCGTTATTTATCGTATTTGTGTGTAAATTTTGAAATCCCATTTTACGTATGTCCAAATTTCATCAAATAGTACTCTATAGGTTATATCACCAACCTAATCCCTTTATCTATACTCACGCATGTCATGAATGCAACATATAATGCAACCCCTTTTTATACTTTCTTTCTTTGGCTTTTAATCTTTAAAGCTTTTATATTAACCCAACCCCATTTCCCTATTATAGAGTCTACGGGATTCTAATGGTATGTCAGGAGTGGAGCAGAGCATCACGCCTCGATACCACTGCTTGTCACACCCCTGCTCACGTAATCGGCCAGGACCGAAGTTAACACCGTTAACCCAAACCTACTAGGATCATCGACATCAGATTCCACCACAAGATACACACAACTAATATAAACTCATCGATCAGCGGAAGACTAAGTTTTACCTGTGAATAATCCCATAATACTTGATACTCGGATAATGATACAATAATTATATACATTTGGGCCCGAAGGCATGATATTTACACAAAAAGAATAAAATTCAATTATCAAGCACGTAAGGAAATCCATAAAACAATCGAGTAAAGGCTCGCTTGGATCAAGGCTAGAGCTCACTCGATCAAGGGTTGAGCCCACTGCATCACGTAGTAGAGCTCACTGCCTCAAGTGGAGCTCAAGACGCTCGTAATCGCTGTCTCAGAAGACAACTCTCGACAAAAGGCAGGTGTCGTGTTTAACTCCTCGTGGGTCCACCACCTCTTCAGAAACTCGACGTGGGACCCACCCTGCTCCTCGATGTATGACCAAAATCATCTAAAAGGGCGATACGGGATGAGCTCACTAGCTCAAGAAGTGGTAAGTTGGACTAGACAACAGTCCACACATCACAACACATCATATGCACTACATGCCATGCTATACATTTTAAATCACATCCACCTAAGCAACATTACTAAGTCCTTGGTTTTAGTGCTACTACAACCACAGCAGGCGATACTCCGGCACGAGCCGCGAACTCCTCCCGCTGACACGCCCATAGGGCTGCCGAGAAGGCCCACCATGAGTATTCGGAAAAGTAAAGACAATGCCGCCCACGGCTCTCAATGAAATGTAAATGATGAAAATAAAGGTGCCGACTCTAGCAATTTAAAAGCAAGACGATTGGCCTCTTGAATGTACCACCGGTTGCCGATCGTCCTACATGACCCATCGGCGTTATGTCTAACCGCCACAAGGACTCCAACGATCACGACCATCGCTTCCCCCAAATGATAACCCAACACCTTAACCCTCGTTGGGAAGGGTCGAGTAACGGATGGTGAAAATCCTAATACCGTATGCTTCTATATGACAATAGTACACCAGATAGTGCCTCCGTGTCCCATTCCACGGCCACCAATGCACTTCGCCTCAAGCCGACTCACGCATCTAGTCTATCAATGCAATATGCACAATGATGTCTTCATTCAACATATAAACATCTCATTCAATTGGCATTTGAAAATAAACATAGCACATATGCACATCAATGTGTGGAATGAATAGTTCATATAGCATATTCATGATGGCATGACTAGACTAGATATAATTAAATGAATGCCAAACAATGCCTTGAAACAAGGCCAAACGTCCTCTCCCCACTTACTTGTAGTGTAAAGGATTCCTGTCGGGATGTGAGATCCGGCATATCGGTAGGATTTGGTGAACCTAACATAATTGAGCGGGTTAGTACTTCACCCTTTTAGGATCAAAATTAATGAAACCGATGGCAAAATCATGTTTAGAACGCCAAAAGAAGGTCACATGTCTGATTTGGGTCCAATCGACATAAGGATCACCTGGGCCACACGGTGGGTCGACAGTGGGTCGTTCGCCCACCGGTCCTACCCACCGTTGGGGGCCGACGGTAGGGGCCCGCGATGGCCCCGGTTCCACCTGGCCGACAGGCCAGGGGCCTCGCTAGGACCAAGGGGTAGGATGGCCCGCCGTTGGCTCCGGCCGGTTGGGCCGGCCACAGCCCAAGGCCCCCGCTTCTCGTGGGGGTGCCCAAAGGCGGTAGGGGCCCACCGTTGCACCCACGGTCTTAGGGAAACACCCTGCTTTCTTCCCAACTTTCTCCATTCTTTGGGGATTCAAATGGGGCTTTTCCCAACCCATTCCTCACACCTTCAAGGTTCTATAGGATGGTTCTAACTTAGATCTAGGTTAGATTCAAGTAATGGGAAACCATCTTACCTTCTTTGCTCAAGAACGACTTCAAACCCTCCAAATCACTTCAAACCCACCATGCTTCTTCCACCTTGTCAATATCTCTTCAAATCCTTCAAGATCAACACATAAGTCATCTATTAAACCTTAGATTCATCATTTCAAAGGGGATTTACAAGATCTCAAGAAACCATACTCGAATCAAGGGTTTAGAGCTTGGGTACGGTGAATGTTCACAAAACCCAAATTTCCTTACCTCTAACTGTAGATCTAGAGTTGAAGATCACTCTCCCGGCGCCGGAATGGGAAGATCAAGCTTCGGCGCCGCTGAAATCCTTCCGTTCTTCCTCTTCCTTCTCTTCCCTTCTTCTTCCCTTTCTTTTCTCTCTCCTCTTTACTATCCTCACCAACGTACGGGTGACATAAATGGAAAGAAAGAAAAAACATAAAGCTATATATATAATTCCTAATTAAGTGAATAGTGCACATGGATGGGTCACTCAGGTGGGTGGGTGCACCCACCTGTCCGCCCACCTGAGGGCCAAAACTTGGGATTTTGACAGGGTTCAGGCCTCGGCACGAACCCCACCCTTGGCATACGATGTAGCATACGTATATACCTTAAAATACGGATATAATACCTGCTTTATCCGTACATGGCCTTATGGTAGGTGCATGTACACGGCTTGGGCACTCCTGCCTCTTTCTCGGCAATCGCTCGACTTGTCGGGCCAGCTAGTGTTTAAGGTCACCCGTGCCATCATAGCCCATAAGGAACCCGCTCTAATTTCCTCTGGCTCGATTCTTGTATGGTTAAACCGGTTCAACCGCGAAATCAGACCGGGTTTAAGAAGCGGGGTATTACATAGAGAGCCGATGCAAGTTTATCTAGATGAACCTAAATCCACATTAGAGATGGAGGAAGAATTGTGTGAAGTGTACTCCAATACATTGAGAATGCAGGAAAGGGTGGAAGAAATTGACAACATGCTGGGTGAAGTAACTGTCAGCGATCGTTACTATCGTTAGCAGTTGGATGATCTGGAGGAAATAGAGTGAGATGACACTTTCATAGAGGCAGTAGACGCTGCATTCCAACAGCTTTCCAATGTAGCCAAGAAGTTGTGAGCTAAGGCTATGGATATTTGTGGAGGACCTCGACTTCCCACTCTAAGCAGGGTGGGAGAATCAGAAGAAGAGGATGATCCCATGGTGGGGATAATCACCATAACAAATAGTGATGATGAAGATTGTTATTTAACAGAAATCATTGTTAAGAAACTTGTCAACGTGATGGAAACTAGAAGTGGAAAAGACTACAAGGGCAAGGCTTTAGCATTAGAACAGTCAAGGACTAATGAGGCAGTAATTAGAAGCTTGAAGAAAGAGCTAGAGAACCCAATCTTGGCTCAACTCAAGAAGTTCCAAGTAAACATCTCAATTTGGGGATTGTTAATGGCATCCCCCACACACTGTGAAGCAGTCCTGAGGTCCATCACTAATGTGTAGGTGCCTATCGAGATAAATCCCACACATCTCGCACATATAGTAGGGGCACATATGTGGTGCAATCTCTGATGTTCTTAGATTCAGAGCTTCCCAAAGGAGCCCAGCACAATTGAGCTCTCCACATCACTATAGAATGACTTGGCAAAGTGGTTCCCTAGGTTCTTGTTGACAACGGGTCTGGTTTGAATGTGCTACCATTGAGATCGGCAAAGAGTATTGGCATTAACTTGGAAGAAATGAGGCCGACCACCCAAACCATACAGGTATATACAATACCAAGAGGACAATCCTTTGCATCATTACCCTTTTCGTAAAGATTGGTTCGGTGAAGTTTGATATCGATTTCCAAGTCATTGATTTACCGGCAGCCTTTAACATGCTCTTAGGAAAGCCTTGGTTGCATCTTGCAAAGGCAGTGTCCTCTAGTCTCCATAAAAAAATGAAATTCATTCATGAGGGAAAGGTGGTCACAGTAGTCAGAGATCTCTAAGTGGTTAATACCTTGGCCAATATTGAAAATGGGGAAGAACAAGACCAAGATGTCCAACTAAGTGGTTTTGAGTTAGACACAACTTGTGTGGCTATAACCAAAGAAGTGCCGAAGGAGGAAGTCCTAGCTAACTATGAAGCCATCTGGAGTCCGCCAATGAATCAGATGATGAAGAATATGGAATATTTTCCTAGCATGGAACTAGCGAAATATCATCAAGGAGTTCCAAAGCAGCTTAGTTTGGTAGTGAACAAAGGGAAGAATGGTCTCGGGTACACTCCTCCAACCACCAAATGGCAGAAAGTGCTGAGGATGACTAGGAAGATCTCTGTCTCTTACTACCCTACTCTCAATGGGTATTTTGTAAAAGAAGGAGAGAATTTACACTTTTGTGGAAATGTGGAGCCATGGTTTGATGAAACCATAGCATAAACCCCAAACTCTGAAAACTTAAACCTTAAACCCAAGACCCAAAACCCAAAACCCAAAACCCAAGTCCTAAACCATAAACCCTAAATCCTAAGCCCCAAACCCTTAAACCCTAGACCCTAAATCCAAAACCCTAAACCATAAACCATAAACCCCAAACCCTAAAACCCTAAACACTAAACCCTAAACCTAAAACTAAAAACCCTACAACCTAAACCCTAAACCCCAAACCCCAAACCCTAATCCCTAAACTCAAAACCCGAAACCACAAAAAGAAAACCATAATCCCTTAACCCTAAACCTAAAACCCTAAACCCTAAACTTTAAACCCTACACACTAAACCCTATAACCTAAACCCTAAACCCTACATATTAAACCCTAAACCGTAAACCCTAAACCCTAAGTAGTAAACCCTAAACCATAAACAATAAACCCTAAACCCTAAAACCTAAACCCTAAACAGTAAACTTTAAACCTTAAAGCCTAAAGCCTCTACCCTAAACTCTAAACCCTAGGCTCTTAACCCTGAACCCAAAACCCTAAACCGTAAACCCTAAACACTAAACCATAAACCGTATACACTAAACCCTAAACCCTAAACCCTAAACCCTAAAACAAAACCAGTAACCCTAAACATGAAACCCAAAGCCCAAATCCCTAAACCTTAGACCATAAACCATAAACCACCCTAAACCCAAACACACTAAACCCTAAACCCTAAGCATTAAACCCTAAACCCTAAACCCTAAACCCTAAGCACTAAACCCTAAATCGTAAATCCAAAACCCTAAACCCTAAACCCTAAACCCTAAACCCAGAATACCAAACCCTAAACACAAAACCCTAGAGGCTAAACCCCATGCCCTAAACGCTAAACCATAAACCCTAGACCCCAAACCCTAAAGCCCTAAACCCTAAACCCGAAACCCAAAACCTTAAATCGAAAACCATAAACCATAAACCATAAACCCTAAACCCTAAACCCTAAACCCTCAACCCTAATCCCTAGACCCTAAACCCAAAACCCTAACACTAAACCCTAAACCTTAAGGCCTGAAGCCTCTACCCTCAACTCTAAACCCTAAACCCTTAACCCTAAACCCTAACCCCAAACCCTCAAACCTAAACAGTAAACCCTAAACCCTAAACCCTAAACCCTAAACCCTCAACCCTAAACACAGGACCATAAACCCTACACCATTAACCCAAAACCCAAAACCCAAAGCTCAAATCCCTAAACCATAAACCATAAACCCTAAACACCAAACCCTAAAACCATACACACTAAACCCTAAACCCTAAGTAATAAACCCGAAATCCTAAACCCTAAACCCAAAACCCAAAACCCAAAACCCTAAATCCTAAACCCCAAACTCTAAACCCTAAGCCCTAGATACTCAACCCTAAACCCTAAACCCTAAACCCTAAACCCTAAACCAGAAACCCTAAACCCTAAACCCTACACCATAAACCCGAAACGCAAAACCCTAAAACCCTGAACCGTAAACCGAAACCCGAAACAATAAACCCTAGACCATTAACCCTAAACCCTAAACCCTAAACCCTAAACCCTAAACCCTAGAACCTGAAACCTAAACTCTAAACCCTAAACCCTAATACCTAATTTTTAATCCCAAAACCTAAAACCCTAAACCCAAAACCCCACAGACTAAACTGTAAACCCTATGCACTAAACCCTAAACCCAAAACCCCAAATCCTAAACCCTAAACTACAAACCCGAAACCATAGACACTAAACCCTAAAACCTAAACCCTAAACCCTAATCCCTTAACCCTAAACCCTAAACCCTAACCATAAAACCCTAAAGCCCAAACCCTAAAACCTAAGCCCTAAACCCTAGACCCAAAACCCAAAATCCCAAGTCCTCAACCATAAACCCTAAATCCTAAACCCCAAACCCTAAACCCTAGACCCTAAATCCTAAACCCTAAACCCTAAACCCTAAACCCTAAACTCTAAACCTAAAATCCTAAACCCTAAACACCAAACCCTACAACCCTAAAACTAGACCCAAAATATCATACCCCTAAGCTTAAACCCAAAGCTCTAAAGCCTTATACCCTAAACGCTAAACCCTAAACCCTAAACCCTAAACCCTAAACCCTAAACCCTAAACCCCAAACCTTAAATGACAAACCCTAAACCTTGAACACTAATCCCTAAACCCTAAACCTTAGCCCTAAATCCCAAAGATTGAACCCTAAAGCCCAATCCCAAAGCATATCCTTAAAACCTACTCCCTAACCCCAAAACCATAAACCCTAAACCCTATGCGCTAGACCCTAAACCCTAAAGACTACACACTAAACCGTAAAAACTACAACTTAAACCCTAAACCCTTAACCATAACCCTAAAACCTAAACCCCCTAAAACCTTAAACCCAAAATGCTAAACCCAAAGCCCTACACCCTCAACCTTAGACCCAAAACTCTAAACACCAAACCCGAAACCCCAAACTCTAAACCCTAAATCCTCAATCCTATATTTTATACCCTAAACCCTAAAACCGAAACCCAAAACCCTAAAACCAAAACCCTACACCCTAAACCCTAAACCCTAAACCATAAATCCTGAACCCTAAATCCTAAACCTTATAGCCTAAACCCTAAACCCTAAATCCTAAACAAAAAATACTAATCCCTAAACCATTAACCCTAAACCTATAACCTAATACCCTAAAACTTAAACTCTAAACCCTAAACCCCAAACCCAAATCCCCAAACACTACACACTAAACACCAAACCTTAAAGCCTAAAGTCTAAACCCAAAATCCTAAACCCTAAACCCTAAACCCTAAAGCTTAACAAACACTAAACCCTAAACCTTAAACCCTAATCCCTAAACTCTATGCCCAAAACCTTAAACCGTAAACCCCAAACCCTAAACCATAAATCAAAAACCTAAAATGCTATACCCAAAAACCCTAAGGCCTAAAACCTGAACCCCAAACACTTAATGGCAAAAACTAAACCCTAAACCCTAAACCCTAAACCCTAAGCCTTAAACCCTACTCCCTAAACTCTACGCCCTAAACCCTAAGCCCTAAACCCCAAACAATAAACCATAAACCCTAAACCCAAAACCCTATACCAAAAAACCCTAAAGCCCAAACACTAAACCCCAAACACTTATTGCTGAACACTAAACCCTAAACACAAAACCCTAAAAAATAAACCCCAAACCCCAAACCTCAAACCCCAAACCCCAAACCCCAAACCATAAACCCTAAACCCAAAACCTTAAACCCAAAACCATAAACCCTTAACCTTGAACCCCAAACCCTAAACCCTAAACCCAAAACCCTAAAGCCTAAACCCCAAACCCTAAACCCCAAAACCAAAACAATAAACCCTAATTCCTAAACCCAAAACCTTAAACCATAAACTCTAAACCCTATATCCTAAACCTGAAACCCTAAACCATAATCCCTAAAAACTAAAATCCCAAACCCCCAAGCTTAAACACTAAAGCCATAAATCTTAAAACAAAATCGAAACCCAAACCCTAAACCATAAACTCTAAACCCTAAACCCTAAACCCAAAACCCTAAACCTTGAGCCCTAATCCCTAAACTTTATGCCCTAAACCCTAAACCCTAAAGTCCAAACCCCAAACCCCAAACCCCAAACTCTAAACCCTAAACCCAAAACCCTATACTCAAAAACCCTAAAGCCTAAACACTAAACCCCAAACACTTAATCCTAAACCCTTAACCTAAACCCAAAACCCTAAACCCAAAACCCCAAACCCCAAACCCCAAACCCCAAACCCCAAACCCTAAACCCAAAACCCTAAACTCTAAACCCAAAACCCCAATCCCCAAACCCTGAACCCAAAACCCTAAACCGAAAACCCTAAACCCTAAACCCTTAACCAAAAACCCTATAGCCTAAACCCTAAACCCTAAACCCCAAAACCTAAACGCTAAACCCTAATCCCTAAACCCAAAACCTTAAACCAACCATAAATCCTAAACCTTAAACTCTAAACCCTAATCCCTAAAACCTAAAATCCCAAACTCCTAAACTCAAACCCTAAAGCCCTAAATCATAAACACTAAAACCCTAAACCTAAACCCTAAACCCTAAACCCTAAACCCTAAACACGAAACCCCAAAATATTAACCTTAAAGCCTAAGGCCAAATACCCAAATCTGTAAGACCTATTGGGACCGGTGCACATGGAGCTCAGATGGCTTCAGCCCGGTGGCCCAAAGTCTCTGCAAGATCCCGGTTCGAACCGCAGTCGCATTGGCTGGACATTAAGGAAATAAAGTTGCACCTTCTCCACAAGTCCGGGGTTTTGGATGACTAGCAAGCGCTTGATCCTACAACTGGTATCAAAGGTGGTCGCGGTTCGAGTCTCCCAAGAGCATGGGAGCTCGTATTTGGGCCGGATTGGGGGATTGTTGGGACCGTGCATGGGGCTCGATGACGCGATCGGTGGCCCAAAGTCTCTTCCAGATCCCAGTTCAAACCGTGGTCGCTTTGGCTGGACATTAAGGAAATAAAGATGCACCTTCTCCACAAGTCCGGGCTTTTGGATGATTGGCAAGCGCTTGATCCTACAAGACCTAAACCCTAAACTTAAACCTTAACCCTAAATCCAAAGCCATAAACCCAATACCCTTCACCCCAAACTCTAAACCGTAAAACCCTAAACCCTAAACACTAATCCCTAAACCCAAAACCCTATACCCTAAACTCTAAACCCTAAGTCCCTAAGCACTTAACCCTGAATCCAAAACACCAAAACCTAAACTCTAAATTCTAAACCAAAAAAACCCAAAACCCCTCAACCAGAAACCCTTAACAATAAACCATAAACACTAAACCCTAAACCCTAAACCCAAAACCCTAAACCGTAAACCCAAAACACTAAACCAAAACCCTAAAAACTGAACCTTAAACCATTAACCATAAACCGTAAACCCTAAACTCGAAAACCAAAACCTTAAGACCTAAACCATGAACCCTATTCCGTAAACCCTAAAACCTAAACCCAATCCCTTGAACCCCTAACCCTAAATCCTAAACCCTAAAGCCCTATACCCCAAACCGTAAGGCAAAAAGTCTAAACCCTAAACCATATACCCTAAACACTAAACCCTACAACCCTAAACTCTAGACCCAAAATCCCAAACCCCCAAGCTTTAACCCGAAGCCCTAAAGCCTTATACCCTAAACCCTAAACCCTAAACCATAAACCACAAACCCTAAACCCTAAACACTTATCCCTAAACCCTAAATCTTAACCCTAAGTCCTAAAGACTAAACCCTAAACCTCAATCCCAAAGCGTATCCTTAAAACCTACTCCCTAAACCCTAACCCCAAAACCGTAAACCCTAAACCCTAAACCTTATGCCCTATGCCCTATGCCCTAAACCCTATACCCTAAACCATAAACCCTAAACCCTATACCCTAAACCCTAAAACCTTAAACCCAAAACGCTAAACCTAAAACCCTACACCTTATACCCTAGACCCAAAACCCTAAACCCAAACCCTAAACCCTAAACCCGAAACCCCAAACTCTAAATCCTAAACCTTCAATCCTATATTTTATACCCAAAACCCAAAAACCAAAACCCAAAACCCTAAAACCGAAACACTATATCATAAACCTTAAACAATAAATCCTGAACCCTAAATCCTATACCATATACCCTAAACCCTAAACCCTAAACCCTAAACCCTGAATCCTAAATCCTAAAACCTAAACCCTAAACCAAAATTACTAATCCCTAAATCCTAAAAACTGAACCCTGAACCATTAACCCTAAACCCTACAACCTAAACCCTAAACCCTAAACCCCAAACCCTAATCCCTAAACACTGCACACTAAACACCAAACCATAAAGCCTAAAGCCTATACCCTAAATCCAAAGCCCTAAACCCAAAACCCTAAACCAAGAACCCTAAATTCTAAACCCTAAACCCTAAACCCTAAACCCTATACCCTAAATCCAAATCCCTAAACCCAAAACCCTAAACCAAGAACCCTAAATTCTAAACCCGAAACCCAAAACCCTAAAGCTTAAACCATAATCCCGAAACTCTATGTCTGAAACCCTAAACCCTAAACCTAAACCGCAAACCCTAAACCAAAAATCCTAAACCCAAAACCCTATACTCAAATACCCAAAAGCCTAAACACTAAGCCCCAAACACTTAATGCTAAACCCTAAACCCTAGAACCAAAACCCTAAACCCTAAACCACAAACCCAAAACCCAAAACCCGACACCCAAAACCCTAAACCCAAAACCCTAAACCCAAAATCCTAAGCCCTAAACCCCAAAGCCAAAACCCTAAACCCTAATCCCAAAACCCTAAACCCTAAACCCTAAACCCTAGACCCAAAACCCAAAACCCCAAGTCCTAAACCATAAAACCTAAATCCTAAACGCCAAACCCTAAACCCTAGATCCTAAATCCTAAACCCTAAACCCTAAACCCTAAACCTTAACAAACACTAAACCCTAAACCTTAAACCCTAATCCCTAAACTCTATGCCCAAAACCATAAACCGTAAACCCCAAACCCTAAACCATAAATCAAAAACCTAAAATGCTATACCCAAAAACCCTAAGGCCTAAAAACTGAACCCCAAACACTTAATGGCAAAAACTAAACCCTAAACCCTAAACCCTAAACCCTAAGCCTTAAACCCTACTCCCTAAACTCTACGCCCTAAACCCTAAGCCCTAAACCCCAAACAATAAACCATAAACCCTAAACCCAAAACGCTATACCAAAAAACCCTAAAGCCCAAACACTAAACCCCAAACACTTATTGCTGAACACTAAACCCTAAACACAAAACCCTAAAAAATAAACCCCAAACCCCAAACCTCAAACCCCAAACCCCAAACCCCAAACCCCAAACCATAAACCCTAAACCCAAAACCTTAAACCCAAAACCATAAACCCTTAACCTTGAACCCCAAACCCTAAACCCTAAACCCAAAACCCTAAAGCCTAAACCCCAAACCCCAAACCCTAAACCCCAAAACCAAAATAATAAACCCTAATTCCTAAACCCAAAACCTTAAACCATAAACTCTAAACCCTATATCCTAAACCTGAAACCCTAAACCATAATCCCTAAAAACTAAAATCCCAAACCCCCAAGCTTAAACACTAAAGCCATAAATCTTAAAAACTAAAATCGTAAACCTAAACCCTAAACCATAAACTCTAAACCCTAAACCCTAAACCCAAAACCCTAAACCTTGAGCCCTAATCCCTAAACTTTATGCCCTAAACCCTAAACCCTAAAGTCCAAACCCCAAACCCCAAACCCCAAACTCTAAACCCTAAACCCAAAACCCTATACTCAAAAACCCTAAAGCCTAAACACTAAACCCCAAACACTTAATCCTAAACCCTTAACCTAAACCCAAAACCCTAAACCCAAAACCCCAAACCCCAAACCCCAAACCCCAAACCCCAAACCCTAAACCCAAAACCCTAAACCCTAAACCCAAAACCCCAATCCCCAAACCCTGAACCCAAAACCCTAAACCGAAAACCCTAAACCGAAAACCCTAAACCCTAAACCCTTAACCAAAAACCCTATAGCCTAAACCCTAAACCCTAAACCCCAAAACCTAAACGCTAAACCCTAATCCCTAAACCCAAAACCTTAAACCAACCATAAATCCTAAACCTTAAACTCTAAACCCTAATCCCTAAAACCTAAAATCCCAAACTTCTAAACTCAAACCCTAAAGCCCTAAATCATAAACACTAAAACCCTAAACCTAAACCCTAAACCCTAAACCCTAAACCCTAAACACGAAACCCCAAAATATTAACCTTAAAGCCTAAGGCCAAATACCCAAATCTGTAAGACCTATTGGGACCGGTGCACATGGGAGCTCTGTATTGGGCTTCGTACCGGTGGTCCAAAGTCTCTGCAAGATCCCGGTTCGAACCGCAGTCGCATTGGCTGGACATTAAGGAAATAAAGTTGCACCTTCTCCACAAGTCCGGGGTTTTGGATGACTAGCAAGCGCTTGATCCTACAACTGGTATCAAAGCAGGTGGTCGCGGGTTCGAGTCTCCCCAAGAGCATGGGTGCTCTGGTATTTGGGCGTCGCATTGGGGGGGATTGTTGGGACCGGTGCGCATGGGGGCTCTTTATTGGGCGTCGCATCGGTGGCCCAAAGTCTCTGCCAGATCCCAGTTCAAACCGTGGTCGCTTTGGCTGGACATTAAGGAAATAAAGATGCACCTTCTCCACAAGTCCGGGCTTTTGGATGATTGGCAAGCGCTTGATCCTACAAGACCTAAACCCTAAACCTTAAACCTTAACCCTAAATCCAAAGCCATAAACCCAATACCCTTCACCCCAAACTCTAAACCGTAAAACCCTAAACCCTAAACACTAATCCCTAAACCCAAAACCCTATACCCTAAACTCTAAACCCTAAGTCCCTAAGCACTTAACCCTGAATCCAAAACACCAAAACCTAAACCTAAATTCTAAACCAAAAAAACCCAAAACCCCTCAACCAGAAACCCTTAACAATAAACCATAAACACTAAACCCTAAACCCTAAAGCCAAAACCCTAAACCGTAAACCCAAAACACTAAACCAAAACCCTAAAAACTGAACCTTAAACCATTAACCATAAACCGTAAACCCTAAACTCGAAAACCAAAACCTTAAGACCTAAACCATGAACCCTATTCCGTAAACCCTAAAACCTAAACCCAATCCCTTGAACCCCTAACCCTAAATCCTAAACCCTAAAGCCCTATACCCCAAACCGTAAGGCAAAAAGTCTAAACCCTAAACCATATACCCTAAACACTAAACCCTACAACCCTAAACTCTAGACCCAAAATCCCAAACCCCCAAGCTTTAACCCGAACCCCTAAAGCCTTATACCCTAAACCCTAAACCCTAAACCATAAACCACAAACCCTAAACCCTAAACACTTATCCCTAAACCCTAAATCTTAACCCTAAGTCCTAAAGACTAAACCCTAAACCTCAATCCCAAAGCGTATCCTTAAAACCTACTCCCTAAACCCTAACCCCAAAACCGTAAACCCTAAACCCTAAACCCTATGCCCTATGCCCTATGCCCTAAACCCTATACCCTAAACCATAAACCCTAAACCCTATACCCTAAACCCTAAAACCTTAAACCCAAAACGCTAAACCTAAAACCCTACACCTTATACCCTAGACCCAAAACCCTAAACCCAAACCCTAAACCCTAAACCCTAAACCCCCAACTCTAAATCCTAAACCTTCAATCCTATATTTTATACCCAAAACCCAAAAACCAAAACCCAAAACCCTAAAACCGAAACACTATATCATAAACCTTAAACAATAAATCCTGAACCCTAAATCCTATACCATATACCCTAAACCCTAAACCCTAAACCCTAAACCCTGAATCCTAAATCCTAAAACCTAAACCCTAAACCAAAATTACTAATCCCTAAATCCTAAAACTGAACCCTGAACCATTAACCCTAAACCCTACAACCTAAACCCTAAACCCTAAACCCCAAACCCTAATCCCTAAACACTGCACACTAAACACCAAACCATAAAGCCTAAAGCCTATACCCTAAATCCAAAGCCCTAAACCCAAAACCCTAAACCAAGAACCCTAAATTCTAAACCCTAAACCCTAAACCCTATACCCTAAATCCAAATCCCTAAACCCAAAACCCTAAACCAAGAACCCTAAATTCTAAACCCGAAACCCAAAACCCTAAAGCTTAAACCATAATCCCGAAACTCTATGTCTGAAACCCTAAACCCTAAACCTAAACCGCAAACCCTAAACCAAAAATCCTAAACCCAAAACCCTATACTCAAATACCCAAAAGCCTAAACACTAAGCCCCAAACACTTAATGCTAAACCCTAAACCCTAGAACCAAAACCCTAAACCCTAAACCCCAAACCCAAAACCCGAAACCCAAAACCCTAAACCCAAAACCCTAAACCCAAAATCCTAAGCCCTAAACCCCAAAGCCAAAACCCTAAACCCTAATCCCAAAACCCTAAACCCTAAACCCTAAACCCTAGACCCAAAACCCAAAACCCCAAGTCCTAAACCATAAAACCTAAATCCTAAACGCCAAACCCTAAACCCTAGATCCTAAATCCTAAACCTTAAACCCTAAACCCTAAACCATAAAGGTAAAATCCGAAACCCTAAACCTTATACCCTAAACACCAAACCCTACAACCCTAAAACTAAACCCAAAATCCCAAACCCTTAAGCTTAAACCCAAAGCCCTAGAGCCTTATACCCTAAACGCTAAACCCTAAACACTAATCCCTAAACCTTAAACCTTAACCCTAAATCCCAAAGACTGAACCCTAAAGCCCAATCCCAAAGCATATCCTTAAAACCTACTCCCTAACCCCAAAACCATAAACCCTAAACCCTATGCCCTAAACCCTAAACCCTAAAGACTACACACTAAACCGTAAAAACTACAACTTAAACCCTCAACCCTTGACCATAACCCTAAAACCTAAACTTCCTAAAACCTTAAACCCAAAATGCTAAACCCAAAGCCCTACAAACTCAACCTTAGACCCAAAACCCTAAACACCAAACCCTAAACCCCAAACTCTAAACCCTAAACCCTCAATCCTATATTTTATACCCTAAACCCTAAAACCAAACCCAAAACCCTAAAACCAAAACCCTATACCCTAAACCCTAAACCCTAAACCCTAAACCCTAAATCCTAAACCCTATAGCCTAAACCCTAAACCCTAAATCCAAAACCCTAAACCCTCAAAAAAAAAAAATACTAATCCCTAAACCATAAAAACTGAACCCTAAACCATTAACCCTAAACCCATAACCCAAACCCTAAAACCTAAACCCTAAACCCTAAACCCCAAACCTAAATCCCCAAACACTACACACTAAACACCAAACCTTAAAGCCTAAAGTCTAAACCCTAAATCGTAAACCCTAAACTCTAAACCTTAACAAACCCTAAGCCCTAAACCTTAAACCCTAATCCCTAAACCCTATGCTCTAATCACTAAACCCTAAACGCCAAATCCTAAACAATAAACCCAAAACCTAAAAGGCTATACCCAAAAGCCCTAAGCCCTAAGCCCTAAACCCCAAACACTTAATGGTAAAAAATAAACCCTAAACCCTAGACCCTAAGCCTTAAACCCTACTCCCTAAACTCTACGCCTTAAATCCTAAACCCTAGACCCCAAACAATAAACCATAAACCCTAAACCCTAAACCCTAAATCCTAAACCCTAAACACTATACCAAAAACCACTAAAGCCTAAACACTAAACCCCAAACACTTAATGCTGAACCCTAAACCCTAAACATAAAAACCCTGAAACCTAAACCCCAAACCCCAAACCCCAAACCCCAAACCCCAAACCCCAAACCCCAAACCATAAACCCTAAACCGAAAACCTTAAATCCAAAACCTTAAACCCAAAACCATAAACCCTAAACCTCGAACTCCAAACCCTAAACCCCAAACCCAAAACCCTAAAGCCTAAACCCCAAACCCTAAACTCCAAAACCAAAACAGTAAACCCTAATCCCTAAACCCAAAACCTTAAACCATAAACTCTAAACCCTATATCCTAAACCTCAAACCCTAAATCATAATCCCTAAAACCTAAAATCCCAAACCCCAAGCTTAAACGCTAAAGCCCTAAATCTTAAAAACTAAAATCGTAAACCTAAACCCTAAACCCTAAACCATAAACCCTAAACCCTAAACTCTAAACCCTAAAACCGAAACCCTAAACCTTGAACCCTAATCCCTAAACCCTAAACCCTGAACCCCAAACCTTAAACGACAAACCCTAAACGCTAAACCCTAAACACTAATCCCTAAACCCTAAACCCTAAACCTTAACCCTAAATCCCAAAGACTGAACCCTAAAGCCCAATCCCAAAGCATATCCTTAAAACCTACTCCCTAACCCCAAAACCATAAACCCTAAACCCTATGCCCTAGACCCTAAACCCTAAAGACTACACACTAAATTGTAAAAACTACAACTAAAACCCTCAACCCTTAACCATAACCCTAAAACCTAAACTCCCTAAAACCTTAAACCAAAAATGCTAAACCTAAAGCCCTACAAACTCAACCTTAGACCCAAAACCCTAAACACCAAACCCTAAACCCCGAACTCTAAACCCTAAACCCTCAATTCTATATTTTATACCCTAAACCCTAAAACCGAAACCCAAAACCCTAAAACCAAAACCCTATACCCTAAACCCTAAATCCTAAACCCTAAATCCTAAACCCTATAGCCTAAACCCTAAACCCTAAATCCAAAACCCTAAACCCTTAAAAAAAAATACTAATCCCTAAACCATAGAAACTGAACCCTAAACCATTAACCCTAAACCCATAACCCAAACCCTAAAACCTAAACCCTAAACCCTAAACCCGAAACCTAAATCCCCAAACACTACACACTAAACACCAAACCTTAAGGCCTAAAGTCTAAACCCTAAATCCTAAACCCTAAACTCTAAACCTTAACAAACCCTAAACCCTAAACCTTAAACCCTAATCCCAAAACCCTATGCCCCAATCACTAAACCCTAAACCCCAAATCCTAAACCATAAACCCAAAACCTAAAACACTATACCCAAAAACCCTAAGCCCTAAACACTAAACCCCAAACACTTAATGGTAAAAACTAAACCCTAAACCCTTAAACCCTAAGCCTTAAACCCTACTCCCTAAACTCTACGCCCTAAATCCTAAACCCTAAACCCCAAACAATAAACCATAAACCCTAAACTCTAAACCCTATACCACAAAACCCTAAAGCCTAAACACTAAACCCCAAACACTTAATGCTGAACCCTAAACCCTAAACACAAAACCCTGAAACCTAAACCCCAAACCCCAAACCCCAAACCCCAAACCCCAAACCCCAAACCATAAACCCTAAACCGAAAACCTTAAACCCAAAACCTTAAACCCAAAACCATAAACCATAAACCATAAACCTCGAACCCCAAACCCTAAACCCCAAACCCAAAACCCAAAAGCCTAAACCCCAAACCCTTAACCCCAAACCCAAAACAGTAAACCCTAATCCCTAAACCCAAAACCTTAGACCATAAACTCTAAACCCTATATCCTAAACCTCAAACCCTAAATCATAATCCCTAAAACCTAAAATCCCAAACCCCAAGCTTAAATGCTAAAGCCCTAAATCTTAAAAACTAAAATCGTAAACCTAAACCCTAAACCCTAAACCCTAAACTCTAAACCCTAAAACCAAAACCCTAAACCTTGAACCCTAATCCCTAAACTCTATGCCCTAAAGCCTAAACCCTAAAGTCCAAACTCCAAACCCCAAACCCCAAACCCCAAACTCTAAACCCTAAACCCAAAACCGTATATTCAAAAACCGTAACGCCTAAACACTAAACCCCAAACACTTAATGCTAAACCCTTAACCCTAAACCAAAAACCCCAAAGCCCAAACCCCAAACCCCAAACCCCAAACCCTAAACCCAAAACCCTAAACCCAAAACCCTAAACCCTAAACCCAAAACCCCAATCCCCAAACCCTAAACCCAAAACCCTAAACCCTAAACCCAAAACCCAAAACCCTTAACCAAAAACCCTAAAGCCTGAACCCCAAACCGTAAACCCCAAAACCTAAACGCTAAACCCTAATCCCTAAACCCAAAACCTTAAACAAACCATAAATGCTAAACCTTAAACTCTAAACCCTAATCCCTAAAACCTAAAATCCCAAACCCCTAAACTCAAACCCTAAAGCCCTAAATCATAAACACTAAAACCCTAAACCTAAACCCTAAACCCTAAACACTAAACACTAAACCCCAAACTATTAACCTTAAATCTTAAGGCCTATACCCAAATCGATAAGACCTAAACCCTAAACCTTAAACCTTAACCCTAAACATTAAACCTTAACCCTAAATCCTAAGCCATAAACCCAAAACCCTACACCCCAAACTCTAAACCGTAAAACCCTAAACCCTAAACACTAATCCCTAAACCCCAAACCCCAAACCCCAAACCCCAAACCCCAAACCATAAACCCTAAACCCAAAACTTTAAACCCAAAACCTTAAACCCGAAACCATAAACCCTAAACCTCAAACCCCAAACCCTAAACCCTATACCATAAACCCAAAACCCTAAAGCCTAAGCCCCAAACCCTAAACCCCAAAACCAAAACAGTAAACCCTAATCCCTAAACCCAAAACCTTAAACCATAAACTCTAAACCCTATATCCTAAACCTCAAACCCTAAACCATAATCCCTAAAACCTAAAATCCCAAACCCCCAAGCTTAAACGCTAAAGCCCTAAATCTTAAAAACTAAAATCGTAAACCTAAACCCTAAACCATAAACCTTAAAACCTAAACCCTAAACCCTAAAACCAAAACCCTAAACCTTGAACCCTAATCCCTAAACTCTATGCCCTAAACCCTAAACAAAACCCTAAACCCCAAACTCCAAACCCCAAACCCCAAACCCCAAACCCTAAATCCAAAACCCCAATCCCCAAACCCTAAACCCAAAACCTTAAACTCAAAACCCAAAACCCTAAACCCTAAACCCTTAACCAAAAACCCTAAAGCCTAAACCCCAAAACCTAAACGCTAAACACTAATCCCTAAACCCAAAACCTTAAACCAATAATAAATCCTAAACCTTAAACTCTAAACCCTAATCCCAAAAACCTAAAATCCCAAACCACTAAACTCAAACCTAAAGCCCTAAATCATAAACACTAAAACCCTAAACCTAAACCCTAAACCCTAAACCCTAAACACTAAGCCCCAAACTATTAACCTTAAAGCCTAAGGCCTATACCCAAATCTGTAAGACCCAAACCCTAAACCTTAAACCTTAACCCTAAATCCTAAGCCATAAACCCAAAACCCTACACCCCAAACTCTAAACCGTAAAACCCTAAACCCTAAACACTAGTCCCTAAACCCAAAACCCTATACCCTAAACTCTAAACCCTAAGTCCCTAAGCACTTAACCCTGAATCCAAAACACCAAAACCTAAACTCTAAATTCTAAACCAAAAAAACCTAAAACCCTTCAACCAGAAACCCTAAACAATAAACCATAAACATTAAACCCTAAACCCTAAACCCTAAACCCAAAACCCTAAACTGTAAACCCAAAACACCAAACATAAACCCTAAAAAATGAACCTTAAACCATTAACTATAAACTGTAAACCCTAAACTAGAAAACCAAAACCTTAAGACCTAGACTATAAACCCTATTCCGTAAACCCTAAAACCTACACCCTTAACCTTGAACCCCAAACCCTAAATCCTAAACCCTAAAGCCCTATACCCCAAACCGTAAGGCAAAATGTCTAAACACTAAACTTTATACCCTAAACACTAAACCCTACAACCTTAAACCCTAGACCCAAAATCCCAAACCCTAAACCCTAGACCTTAACCCTAATTCCTAAAGACTAAACCCTAAACCTCAATCCCAAAGCGTATCCTTAAAACCTACTCCCTAATCCCTAACCCCAAAACCGTAAACCCTAAACCTTATGCCCTATGCCCTAAACCCTAAACACTGCACCCTAAACTCTAAACACTACACCCTAAACCCTATACCCTAAACCATAAAACCTAAACCCTATACCCCAAACCCTAAAACCATAAACCAAAACGCTAAACCCAAAACCCTACACCCTAAACCCTAGACCCAAAACCTAAACCCAAACCCTAAACCCCAAACTCTAAATCCTAAACCCTCAATCCTATATTTTTACCCAAAACCCTAAAACCAAAACCCAAAACCCTAAAACCGAAACACTATATCCTAAACCTAGAACCATAAATCCTGAACCCTAAATCCTATACCCTATACCCTAAACCCTAAACCCTAAACACAAACCCTAAACCCCAAACTCTAAATCCTAAACCCTCAATCCTATATTTTTTACCCAAAACCCTAAAACCAAAACCCAAAACCCTAAAACCGAAACACTATATCCTAAACCTAGAACCATAAATCCTGAACCCTAAATCCTATACCCTAAACCCTAAACCCTAAACCCTAAACCCTAAACCCTAAATCTTAAAACCTAAACCCTAAAACAAAATTACTAATTCCTAAATCCTAAAAACTGAACCCGGAACCATTAACTCTAAACCCTTAACCCTATACCCTACAACCTAAACTCTAAACCCTAAACCCCCAACTCCAAACCCTAATCTCTAAACACTACACACTAAACACCAAACGATAAAGCCTAAAGCCTATACCCTAAATCCAAAGCCCTTAAACCTAAACCCTAAACCAAGAACCCTAAAAACTAAACCTTAAACCCTAAACCCTAAAGCTTAGACCTTAATCCCGAAACTCTATGCTTGAAACCCTAAACCCTAAACCTAAACCTCAAACCCTAAACCATAAATCCTAAACCAAAAACCCTATACTCAAATACCCAAAAGCCTAAACACTAAGCCCCAAACCCTTAATGCTAAACCCTAAACCCTAGAACCAAAACCCTAAACCCTAAACCCCAAACCCGAAACCCAAAACCCTAAACCTAAAACCCTAAACCCAAAATCCTAAGCCCTAAACCACAAACCGCAAACCCTAAACCCTAATCCTAAAACACTAAACCCTAAACCCTAAACCCTAAACCCAAAACCCTAAACCCTTAACCCAAAACCCTAAAGCCTAAACCCCAAACCCTAAATCCCAAAACCTTAAGCCTAGACCCTAATCCGTAAACCCAAAACCTTAAACCCTAAACTCTAAACCCTAAATCCTAAACCTTAAACCCTAAAAGCTAATCTCTAAAATAGAAAATCCGAAACCCCTAAGTTTAAACCCTAAAGCCTTAAATCTTAAACACTAAAACCTAAACCCTAAACCATAAACCCTAAACCCTAAACCTTAGACCCTAAACCCTAAACCCTAAACCCCAAACCATTAACCTTAAAGCCTAAGACCTATACCTAAATCCGTAAAACCTAAACCTTAAACCTTAAGCACATATCCAAAACCCTAAACCCTACACTCAAACTCTAAACCATAAAACCCTAAACCCAAAACCCTAATACCTAAACCCAAAACCCAATACCTTAAACTTTATACCCTAAATTTGTAAGCACTAAAACCTGAATCCAAAACACCAAAATCTAAACCCTAAATTCTAAACCAAAAAAACCCAAAACCCTTAACCCTTAACCCCTAAACCTGAAACCCTAAACACTAAACCATAAACACTAAACCCTAAACCATAAAAACTGAACTCTAATCCATTAACCATAAACCCTAAACCCTAAACCCTAAAACCTAAACCCTAGGCCTTAAACCCTAAACCCTAATCCCTAAACCCTAAACCGTAAACCCTAAAGCCTAAATGCTACAAACTAAATAGCATGCTTATACCCTAAATCCAAAACCCGAAACCCAAAACCCTAAACCCTAAACATTAAACCAAAAAGATATCCATATGAATCAGAATATAAGATTATTGAAACTGATGGATCAATAGAAGGATGGGGAGCAGTTTTAAAAACAAAACCAAGTGAATATAGCAGTAAATCAGAAGAACGAATTTGTAGATATGCCTCTGGCATACATAAAAGAAAGAACCCTAAACATTAAACCAAAAACCCTAAACCCAAAACCCTAAATCTCAAACCCTAAACACTAAACCCTAAGCTCTAAACCCTAAAAACTGAACACCAAAACCATTAACCCTCAACCCAAAACCCTAAATCGTAAACCTTTAACCCTAAACCGTCGACCCTAAACCCTTAACCCTAAATCCAAAACTCGAAACCCTGACATTGCAAGAAAATAGGGTATTTACGACACTTTTTAGCGATGGCAACACTTTTTTAGCAACAAACGAAATTTATGTCCCCTAAATAAACTATTTGGGATGGATATACTTTATTGCTATATATCTAGCAGTTGGGACATATATTTTGCCATCACAATATTTTAGACGGAATTTTCTGTGCTACTGTAATTGAATTTACATCTATTACAACAGATTATATTCTATCCCTAAATAAACCATTCGAAATGAATATAGTTCTATCGCAATATATGAGGAAGAAACATTACAGTCCCAATATTGGGGATGGAATTTTTCTATCGTTATTATGATTAAATCTTCTATCGTTATTATGATGAGTTATTTTATGTCCCTTAATTAGCCATTCAAGACAAAGAAGGTTCTGTCCCAATGATGAGCACATTTATGTGTAAAATCTAGGGTAATAAAAAATACATTTTATAAATTTAGAATGGAGCTACCTTGGGTTTTACTCTTTTTGCAGTGTTTTGCATTTTAAAGGCTTTAGGCATTATCGGACATCATATCTCTCCAACAACAACTACCTAGTGTAGTTGGTAAGCTATGGTGTGTAAAATTCCTTTGCTCACCAGGAGGTCTCAAGTTCGAATCTCATGGTTGTCTTTTTTTAGAGAATTTTGTTGAATATTTTCTACTTTTCACTCACTTAAAGCACTAAGGGCATGGAGGGGATTTCCACATCAAATTAAAAGCAAGGAAAATTGTGGAAGGGGTTCTTGCGCAAGAAGAGAAGGAAAAAAAAAAAAGGGAGAAATAAATCTTGTCCAAATCTTCTCTCTCCTCATCACCAAAAGATTGTCCAAATAACACAAAGAAAGAAGGAAAATTGTCCCTTGGAGGGAGAAAAAGAAGAGAAATAAATTAAAAAAAAATGAAATAAAATAAGCAAAAAAAAATTATAGGAAATTTCTCCAAGTTTATTTCTCTCTTCTCTCTCCTCTCTCCTCCACCTTAGCATTTTTGGTCTCAAAAGATCTCACTACCAATTGTGGGTTTCTCCCTTTAAGGAAAGAGAAATTTGTTACCCTACCTCCCCATTCCCTATAAATACAACTTATGTAAGAGGAGGGGAGACACTTCATTCTTCTTTTAGGTTTTTTTATTTTTTTTATTTATCTATCTTTTTCTCTAGCTCTAGTTCTAGGTTTATGCTTTAAACACTTTTGTAAGTTCTTTTTATTCAATTAATGCAAGCACTTTTGTTTTTGATTCAGTTTTTTTATTTTTATTGTTTAAGCAATTGAAGTTGTAATTTTCAAGTTCTAGTTCTAGGCTTAATTCTTGGAGACAAGAACAAGCTATGAAGCATGTCTTCCAAGTTCCATTTTTTTTTTCTTTAGATTTGTTTTCTCTAGTACTAGAAATTTCAGATTTGGTTTATTCTAGATCTGGTTTTTAGTATTGGTAGCATCTCAAATCGATCAAGTTTTCAGTTCAAGGGTTGAAGTTCAAGTAAGTAGGCTCCTCAATAGTCTTCTCTCCCTCTCATTCCCTCTTCCGACTACCCTTTCTTTCTTAATTTAGGATTTTAATTTCAGTTGTTACATTATTGCTATCCCTTTTTCCCAAGATTCATGACTAGTGTGTGTGATGGATTTACTCCTCCAGCCATAGAACCATCAATTTATTGCTTTTATTTTAATTGTCTCCCTTTCCCTAAAGCCAAGTAGAGTAACCCTTGTAAGAGTGGTCTGTCAAGTAGGGAAGCTCATATTATGATGCATCCCTAACGCTAAGTAGAGAAACTTACTTGTGATTCTCTCTCTAGCTTTATCTCCTTTCTTTTACTTTAATTTTATTTCAGCATTTTTTTTCTTTTATTATTTTTTTAATTACGTGGGTTGTTTATTTTCTGTTATTTATTTATTTAATTTTAATTGCCTGGCTTGCATATTTAAATTCTTAGATGACGAATGGTTAGGACGTTATTTTAGATACAAATGTTTAGGACGGTAATTAGAATTAGATCACAACCATTAATCGGTCCACTTTCACATTATTAAAAGAAGTAAAAAAGTAAAGTGGCTACTCTCCCTGTGTTCGACCCGTAGCTACACTGATCCGTACGCTTGTTACATTTAAAATCTTAAACAAGTTTTTGGCACCGTTGCCGAGGAGACAGTTCCATATTACTTTTTGCTTTCTTTTGGTAAATCAGAGTGCTTTGTTTGCTTTGTTTTGTTTTTCCTTTTCTTTTATTGAATTCTCGAGAAGAACAAATTGCAATAATAGTTGTATCAATGGAAGTCTCCATGCCTCACAGTATGATAAAGATAGGTTTCGCCCTATACCAGTACCTCAGGAATTGACTTGAGCAACCCCAGATCCCTACCGGTAAGCTCCCAAAAAGCCAAAAAAATCAAAAAAATCAAAAAAAAATCACAAAAAAAAAGTTTTGCTATCCATTATTTTATACTTGTCTTACTCTAGTTGTGGGTAGTTTTCTATTGCATGAGTGTTAGGTGGGTATGTAATACTAAGAATCGGATAGAAAGAAGAGATCCAATAAGTAGTGACCCTATACATTTGCTCTCTTTAAAACCCTTCAATATGGGAGACCAACAGCAAAACCCTTCACCTAAATCTCTGAAAGATAGGTTCTACCCTGTTAGAACAGCCCAACCTTCCGGTATAGTTCTACCACAAGCCCAGGACAATAATTTTGAACTCAAATCTGAATACATCACTATGTTGCCCCACTTTCATGGGTTGACCTTTGAGGATACATACCTATTTCTAAGGGAATTTGAAGAGGTATGTGTTCTAATTAAGATCCAACAGCTTTCTGATGATGCTGTTAAGCTTAGGTTTATCACTTTTGCATTGAAAGACCAAGCTAAGAAGTGGTTGTATGGGTTACCTATAAATTCCATAACCTCATGGGAACAGTTCACAGTTGTCTTCCTTAAGAAGTTTTTCCCAACTCACAAGACCAATAAGCTTAGAAGTGATATCCTTTAGTTTAGGCAAAAGCCTAGTGAGTCATTTTCCAAACTTATGGAGAGATTCAAGGATCTACACCAAGAATGCCCTCACCATAACCTTAACCTATGGCATTTATATCAAATAATTTATGAGGATATTGATTATCTAACTAAACAAATGATAGAGTCTATGTGCCCTGAGGGATTCACATCCGTTACAGATGAAGGAAAGGCATGGGAATTCTTATTTGACTCAGCTGACAAAACCCATGAGTGGGAATCGAACCAAGAGAGTGAAAGAACCATAGGAGGAAAAGAATATTTTATGGATGGGATAGTACCCAAGGAAGCCCATTTGGATAGCCTAATCAAGAGAATTGAGGCTATTGTTCCTAGAGAGCCATCATCAGTCAATTTGGTTAAGATTTGTGCTTGGTGCCAGTCCCCTAGACATCTCATAGAAGAATGCCCCAACACCTCTGGGAGCACTTCTAATGATAGTGTTAATGCCTTATACTATAATAATCCATATAGTAACACCTACAATCCAGGATGGAGAAATCACCCAAATTTCTCTTAGAATCAGGCACCAAGTAGCCTTCCAATTTCCATAATCAAGGTCAACCTGGACTCCAAAGGCCTCCCTTTGCATAACAATCTTTTTTCTAAAATACTTTTCCTAGGTCAAATGTAGGACCTCAGGCTAGTTTTCCTAGGGCACCTCTCCTAGCATCTTATCAGCAGCCCCTTAGGTTTACCAACACTAGAGAGGCAAGTAGAATAAGTGATTTGGAAAAAAATATGACCCTCCTCATGACAAGCCATCAAAATATTACGAGAGAACTCACTCAAGTTGTCTCAAATATGCGTGAGAGGGAGAAAGGAACTTTACCCAATCAACTAGAGCCTAACCCTAGGCATCATCAGCCTGTTAGTTCACAAACATCAACTAATGCACCACTGAACATAGTACAAGGTTAGACCCAACAAGGGAATGTAATGTTGTTTATGCCCTTAGGAGTGGTAGAGAGTACCAACTGAGCATTCCTAATTCTTCCTCATCTATTACTCCTATTAACTCTCCTTCAGTTGCGGACACAAGTGTGCCTCATGTTCCAGGTTCGTCTAATGAACCTAAAGATTTTTCTGAAACTAAAGATGATTTGGTTGAGGAAACTAAAAATGATTCTTTTGAATAGGGGCAAATCCCTAATAGTCCTTATGTTCATCCTATCCCATTTCCTAATCGCTAGGTACATAAAAAGAAGACTGCCCATTGATAAAATTTTAGAAGTCTTCAAAAGGTAGAAGTGAACATCCCTCTTTGGATGCCATACCCTAGACCCCCGCTTATGCAAAGGTACTAAAAATTTGTGTACTCACAAACGATCACTAGTGTACCCAAAGGGCGTTCTTGGTAGGTAACATTAGTTCCATAATTACTCAGCCTATAACAGCCAAGTATAAAGAACCAGGGAGCCCTACCATATCTTGTGTCATAGGCAACACCTACATTGAGCATGCCTTACTTGACCTTGGCGCAAGTGTGAATCTTTTACCTCACCATGTGTACAAGTAACTTGGATTGGGGGAATTAAAAGCCACCGAACTACTCTTCGTCAGATAGGTCTATTAAAATTCCTAAAGGGATGATTGAGGATGTCTTACTAAAGGTGGGGAAATTTATTTTCTCTGTTGATTTCATTGTGTTAGATACCAAGCCCTTCTTAACCAAAGATGAGATCCCAATAATTCTAGGAAGACCATTATTGGCTACCAGTAATGTATTAATCAACTACAAGAATGGTTTCCTAAAATTATCTTTTGGTAACCAAACTATTGAGTTTAACATGTTTAAGATATGCAAGCAACCACATATGGAAGAAGAGATTAATATGATTGAGGATTTTTTGGATTTTTTTTGATGATTTAATTACCAACTTTGATATTAATTTTGATTCAGAATTCCAAGAGTGTATGGATGAGTTAGATGATGATAGTGATAATTTCTTTTCTAAATTCTTGAGTCTTCACACACCTATGGAGCCCTTAGGACCCCTTGCCAATTCCATTCCCAAACCTTCCATAGTTGAGCCCCCTAAGCTAGATCTTAAGGAGTTGCCATCTAATTTGATGTATGTTTCCTAGGGCCTAACCAGACTCTTCCTGTAATAATTTCTTCAAATTAGACTTCTAGCCAGGAATAGGAGTTACTTAAAGTGTTAAAAGATAATAAGGAAGCCCTAGGTTGGACCATGGCTGATATTAAGGGTATAAGCCCTTCTATTGTACAACATCATATACATCTTATAGAGGATTCCAAACTATCCATAGTACCCCAAAGAAGAGCTAACCCAAAGGATGATGGAAGCTATTAAGAAAGAGATCCTCAAGTGCTTGGATCATGGAATAATTTATCCTATTTCGATAGCCAATGGGTAAGCTCTAGTTCATGTAGTGCCTAAGAAGTCTAGTGTGACTGTAGTTCCCAATGCCAATAATGAACTAATTCCAACCCGTGTCCAACTGGGTGGAGAGTGTGCATAGACTACAGGAAACTTAATGTGGCAACCTAGAAGGACCACTTCCCATTGCCATTCATTGACTAGATGTTAGAGAGGTTAGTTGACATGAATACTATTATTTTCTTGATGGATATTTCGACTATAACCAGATCCCAATTGCTTTAGAGGACCAACATAAGACCACTTTTATATGTCCATATGGAACATTTGCTTACAAGCGTATGCCCTTTGGGCTTTGCAATGCCCTTGCTATGTTCCAACGATGCATGATGAGTATATTTTCTAACATAGTCAAAAATTTTAGAAGTATTTATGGATGCCATTTCAATTTATGAGAATTCCTATTTCAATGTTTTCATCACCTTTCTCTAGTTTTGAAAAGGTGCATATCTAAGAATTTGATTTTGAATTGGGAGAAATGCCATTTCATGGTTAAATCTGGTATTGTTTTAGGCCATGTAATATCTAGGAGGGAATTAAGGTAGATAGAGTCAAAGTGGATTTAATTGATAATTTATCACCTCCTCAATCTATTAAGGATGTCCGATCTTTTCAAGGGCATGCGGCTTCTATGTAAGGTTTTTAAGAACTTTAGTCAGTTAGTCCGACCTTTCACTTCATTACTTACCAAAGATCAAACTTTTGAGTTTTCTAAAGAGTGCCTAGAATCCTTCAAACAACTTAAGGAGTTGACCAATGCACCCATTGTTCAACCACCTATTTGACTGAACCTTTGAACTAATGTGTGATGCTTTGATTTTACCATAGGAGCAGCTTTTGGGTCAAAGGATTAATAAGTTGCCCGCTGTCATTTATTATGCTAGTAGGACCTTAAATGATGCATAACTCAATTATACAACCACTGAAAAATAATTTTTAGCGGTTGTGTTTGCATCAGAAAAGTTTCGGTCTTACTTAGTTAGTTCACATATGGTGGTGTATACTGATCATTCTGCTCTCGATACTTAGTTCGTAAGAAGGATGCCAAAGCCCGCCTCATTAGGTGGGTTTTACTTTGCAAGAGTTTGATTTAGAAATTAGGATAAAAAGAAGTTGAAAACCTTGTTGCGACCATTTATCCCGGCTTCCCAATTCCTTGATTTTCGATTCTCCACAACGAGAACTTTCTAAATGAACGCTTATTTACAAGGTCTAGTGAACCATGGTTTGTCGACATTGTCAAATTCTTCGCTTCAAGTGTGACCTGCATCACCGGGTCCACCCAAGATAAGAAAGGTTTTATTCCCAAGTTAAGCACTTTTTTTGGGATGATCCTTATTTGTTTAAGATATGTCTGGATCAGATTATCCGACGATGTGTTCCTGATCATGAGCAATATTCTATTCTCTCTTTTTGTCATGATCATGCATGTGGTGGACACTTTGGACCTAAGAAGACTGTCGCAAAGGTTCTCCAATGCAGATTTTATTGGTCCACTCTTTTTAGAGATGCTTTTGATTTTCGTAAGGCTTGTCCTACCGCCAGCCTTTTGGTCAGATTAATAAGAGGAACATGATGCCCCTCAACTCTATTTTGGTAGTTGAGATCTTTGATGTATGGGGCATCAATTTTATGGGACCATTCCCTAATTCTTTTGGGAATCTGTATATACTTTTGGCTGTTGATTATATTTCTAAATGGATAGAGGCCATACCTTGTAAATCTAATGACCATAAAGTGGTGGTCCTGCTTTCTAAAGAGAACATTTTTTCCGCTCGATGCACCACGTGTAATAATTAGTGATAGGGGTACTCATTTTATTAATCGACCTTTTGAGGCCTTAATGAAAAAGTATGGGATCACCCATAAGTTATCTACCCTTTATCACCCCCAAACTAGTGGCCAAGTGGAGGTGTCTAATAGGCAGATCAAACAAATCTTGGAGAAAATTGTTAATCCCAACCGCAAGGATTGGTCCCTTAGGCTCATTGATGCCTTGTGGGCCCATCGACGCATTCAAGACCGATCTTGGTCGCCTCCTACCATTTGGTGTATGGGAAAGCTTGTCACTTACCGTTGAATTGGAGTATAAGGCTTTCGGGCCATCAAGAAGCTCAACTTTGATTTGTCTAATGCAGAATTCATCGTAGGCTCCAACTATCTGAGTTGGAGGAACTTAGGAATGAAGCATATGAAAATTCTAGGATTTACAAGGAAAAGACCAAAGCTTTCCATGATAAACACATTCTGCATAAATCTTTTACAATTGGTGATAAGGTCTTATTGTACAATTCTCGATTGCATCTTTTTCCTGGTAAGCTTAGATCCTGATGGGATGGCCCGTTTATTGTCCATAATGTATATCCCATGGGGCTGTGGAGATTTTGAATCCAGGAACAGGGTAATTTCGAAGGTTAATAATGGTCAGTGTTTGAAACCATTCCTCGAGTTTCCTAATACTGGTAGTGAAGAGGTCATAGATCTCCATGAACCTCTTTACACTGATGATTAAATTTTAATCAAGTATGACCCCCTTGCATTGTCTTTGTTTTTAATTCTTTCCATGCATTGAGGACATTGCATGACTTAAGTGTGGGGGAGGGAAACCAGTTTCTGCTTTTTCCACTTTGTTTTATTTTTTTTTTCTTTTTGTTTTTTTGAGCTTGCTAAAGGATGAAGTCCTACTTTGGCTTTTGGCTAATGATCATAACATTCGTTGCTTGATGTATGAAAATAAAAGTTTTGACTAAGGTACCCATTTTGAACGTATAAAACCCTGTTGAGAAGAAAGAAACAAGGTCGGTCTTAAGATGGGACTTTCTTCTAAAAATAAGAGACCCCTATTTTATGGTGTTGGACCATATGTAAGTCCTGGGTTCCTTGTACTTTTGATTTGGAGTTGAGACCTTCTTTTAATTTGGCATGGGTTGACAAATGCACAATTTTAAATGAAATGTGAAATGTGGTATAAAGAATAATAAGAGTTGATTCCTTGAACTAGATAGGCATTGCGCCTCAGAAGCATGGTGTCTTGATCAAAATTCCTTAGGAGGAAACTTCTGAAAGAACTCTAGCATCACTGTCTTTGTGAGCATATGCAAAAAGCGAAGCTACATAGTAACTTGGGTGTCTGGTGTTTGCTCCACCATGTCATTCAGCCAAAATTATTGAGTAGAATAGAGTTTATTAAGAGAAAAAAAAAAAAGGAAAAAAAATGTGCAAATGTCATTAAAGCTTAGTAATATGTTTTAGTCAAAATCACTTTAACGCCTTAGTCATTGGTTCCCTATTTTTTCATAAGTGGTTTTAACTTAAGATAAGGATGTTTTGGAAGAGACGAGGTGAGTTCCAAATTAAGAAATATGCTAGTGCCTGGAATTGATAAAGGGTAATAAAAGTTCAAGTGTGGGGGTCCCTTGTAAGAGAAATTATCTTTGCTCCGGATCAGTATGGCCCTTACCTTTAGCCAAGGTTGGGATTTGTTTATTCTGAATTTTGGGTGTATATTCACTACAAACACCCACGAGAAACAACTCATCCACTAGGGGTGATCTAGAGGTTTAAAGGATTGTTACACATGCTAAGTGCAACCGTGATTCATACGAAAGTGAGTTAGGATTTTTATTTTTATTCTTTTTCATTTTGTTTTCCTCGAGGACTAGCAAAGTCTAAGTGTGGGGGAATTTTAATGAGCACATTTATGTGTAAAATCTAGGGTAATAAAACATGTATTTTATATATTTAGCATGGAGCTACCTTGGGGTTTACTCTCTTTTTGCAGTTTTTATATTTTAAAGGCTTTAAGCACTATCGGACATCATATCTCTCCAACAACAACTACCTAGTGTAGTTGGTGAGCTATGGTGTAAAATTCTTGCTCACCAGGAGGTCTCAAGTTCAATCTCATGGTTATCTTTTTTTGGAGAATTTTGTTGAAGATTTTGTACTTTTCACTCACTTAAAGCACTAAGGGCATGGAGGGGATTTCTACATCAAATTAGAAGCAAAGAAAATTGTGGAAGGGGTTCCTCCGCAAGAAGAGAAGAAAAAGAAAAAGGAAAGAAAAAAAAAGGGAGAAATAAATCTTGTCCAAATCTTCTCTCTCCTCATCACCAAAAATTGTCCAAATCACACAAAGCAAGAAGGAAATTCGTCCCTTGGAGGGACAAAAAGAAGACAAATAAATTAAAAAAAAAAAAAAAAGAAAGAAAATAAGCAAAAAAAAATTATAGGAAATTTCTCCAAGTTTATTTATCTTTTCTCTCTTCTCCACCTTAGCACTTTTGGTCTCAAAAGCTCTCACTACCAATTGTGGGTTTCTCCCTTTTAGGAAAGAGAAATTGGTTATCCTACCTCCCCATTCCCTATAATTACAACTCATGTAAGAGGAGGGGAGACACTTCATTCTTCTTCTAGGTTTTTTTTTTTTTATTTATCTATCTCTTTCTATAGCTCTAGTTCTAGGTTTATGCTTTAAACACTTTTGTAAGTTCTTTTATTCAATTAATGCAAGCACTTTTGTTTTGATTCAGTTTTTATTTTTATTGTTTAGCAATAAGTTGTAATTTTCAAGTTTTAGTTCTAGGCTTAGTTCTTGGTGACAAGAACAAGCTATGAAGCATGTCTTTTAAGTTCCATTTTTTTTCTTTAGATTTGTTTTCTAGTACTAGAAATTTCAGATTTGGTTTATTCCAGATCTGGTTTTTAGTATTGGTAGTATCTCAAATCGATCAAGTTTTCAGTTCAAGGGTTGAAGTTCAAGTAAGTAGGCTCCCTCAATAGTCTTCTCTCCCCCCTCTCATTCTCTTCTCGATTACCCTTTCTTTCTTAATTTAGGATTTTAATTTCAGTTGTTACATTGTTTCTATCCTTTTCCCCCAAGGTTCATGACTAGTGTATGTGTTGGCTTTGCCCCTCCTAGCCATAGAACCATCAATTTATTACTTTTATTTTAATTGTCTCCCTTTACCTAAAGCCAAGTAGAGTAACCCTTGTAAGAGTGACTCTCGTCAAGTAGGGAAGCTCATATTATGATGCATCCCTCGGCTAAGTAGAGAAACCTACTTGTGAGTCTCTCTCTAGCTTTATCTTCTTTCTTTTACTTTAATTTTTATTTCAGGATTTTTTCTTTTTATTGTTTTTTGAATTGCATGGGTTGTTTATTTTCCTTTATTTATATATTTAATTTTAATTGTGGTTTATGCCTTTTAAATTCTTAGATGACTAATGGTTAGGACGTTATTTTAGATACATATGTTAGGATGGTAATTAGAATTAGATCACAACCATTAATTGGTTCACTTTGCATTATTAAAAGAAGTAAAAAAATAAAGTGGCTGCTCTCCCTGTGTTCGACCCGTAGCTATACTGATCCGTATGCTTGCGGTTACATTTAAAATATTAAACACCCAACATATGTAACACTTGCGAAAGTATATTTTTGTGGCTACTGTAATTGAATTTACATCTCTTGCGTTGGATTTTTTCTGCCCCTAAACACCTAACCCTAAACCCTAATAGATAAATCAAAAACCCTAAACTGAAAACCCTAAACCCCAAAGCCTATCTCCTAAACACTAAACCCAAAACCCTAAAGCCTATATCCTATACCCTAATCCCTAAACCCTACACCCCAAACTCTAAACCTTAAAACCCTAAAACCTAAACCCTAATCCTTAAACCCTAATCCCTAAACCCTAATCCCCTAATCGAGAAACCTAAACCCTAAAATCCGATACCCTAAAATCTAAGACCTAAACCTAGAATCCTAAACCCTATATCTTAAACCCTAGACCCTAAATCCCTATGCCAAAAATCAAAAATCCAAAACCCCTAAACCTAAACACTAAATTCTAAATCATAAAAATCTAAAACCCTAAATCCTAAACCCTAAACCCTAAACTCGAAACCCAAAAACCTAAACCCAAAACCCTAAACACTACACCCAAAGTCAAAAACCCTAAACCCTAAACCATAAACAATAACCCCTCAACCCTAAAAGCTTGACGCTAAACCATTAACCGTAAACCCTAAACCCTAAACCTAAACCCTAAACCCTAAACCCTAAACCCTAAATCATAAACCCTACACACCAAACCCTAAACCCAAAAACCTACAGACTAAACCGTTAAACCTAAACCCTAAACCGTAAACCTGACATTCTAAACCCTAAACACTAAACCCTAAACCCTAAACCCTAAACCCCTAAACAACTACCTAGTGCAGTTGGTGTGTTGTGGTGTGCAAAAAAGCGATGCTCACCAGGAGGTCTAAAGTTTTAATCTCCTGGCTATTACCCACTTCCCTCCCTACCTATCAAAATAAATAAATAAATAAATAAATAAATAAATAAACCATAAACTATAAATATGAAACCATAAACACTAAACCCTAAAACCTAAACCCTAATCCCGAAACCTAAAACCCTAAACCCTAAACCCTAAACCCTAAACACTAAACCCTAAACCCTAAACCTTAAAGCTTCTACACTAAACTCAAAACCTAAACCCTAAACCCTAAACCCTAACTCCTAAATGTTGAAACCTAAACCATTTACCATTAACCCTAATCCAAAATCCTTAAGCCCAAATCCCCAGACATTAAACCTTAAACCCTACTTACAAAAAAAAAAACCCTTAAACCTAACCCTAAACCCTAACCCTAAACCCCAAACCCTAAAGCCAAAAACCTAAACCCAAAACCCTAAATACTAAAGCCTAAATCCAAAGCCCTAAACCCAAAACCATAAACCGTAAACCCAAACCCTAAATCCTAAACCCAAAACCCAAAACCTAAACCCTAATCCCTACACCAAAAACCTAAAACACTAAACCCAAAATCCCTAAACAACTTGGGAGTCATCACCGTTATCCCAGCACTTTGATCCGTCTGAGCGAGAGCCCTTCCACACGGGACTCCTGGATCACTATGGCTGACTTTCGTCTCTGTTCGACCAGTCGATCTCACAGTCAGGCATGCTTATACCATTACGCTCACGAGCAGAATAGACGCTTGAGCCTACCTTCGCACACCTCTGCCCTAAATCCAAAACTAGAAACACTAAACCCAAAACCCCAAACCCAAAACCCTAAAGACTAAACCCTATACACACTACCCTAAATCAAACCATAAACCATAAACATTAAACCCTAAACCCTAAAACTTAAGCGCTAAAACCTAAACCCTAAACCCTACTTCCTACACCCTAAACCTAAAATCCTAAATCCTAAACCAGAAACACTAAACACAAAACCCTAAACCTTAGAACCTAAACCCCAAACCAAAAACCCAAGCCCTGGATCCTATACCCCAAACCCTGAACCCTAAACCATAAACCCTAAACCCTAAAACCTACACCATAAACCATAAACCGCAAACCCTAAAACCCTAAACCCTAAACCTAAACCCGAAACTATAAACCCTAGACCATTAACCCTAAACCCTAAACCCAAAACCAGACCATACCAAAAAAAAAAAAAACCCTAAACGCTAAAACCTAAACCCTAAACCCTAAACCGTAAACCTTAATACCTAATCCTTAATCCCTAAACCTAAAACCCTAGACCCTAAACCCTAAAGACTAAACTATAAACCCTATGCACTAAACCCTAAACCCGAAACCTTAAAGCCAAAACCCAAAATCCTAAACGATAAAAACCCTAAATCCTGATCCACAAAGTCTAAACCCTAAACCCCAAATCCTAAACCCAAATCTCCAAACCCGAAACCATAGACCCTAAGCCCTAAAACCTAAACCCTAATCCCTTAACCCTAAAACCTAAACCCTAAGCCATAAACACTAAACCCCAAACCCAAAACCATAAACCCAAAACCCTAGACCCAAAAAAAAAGCCCAAAGTCCTAAACCATAAACCCTAAATCCTAAACCCAAACCCTAAACCCTAGACCCTAAATCCAAAACCCTAAACCATAAACCCTAAACCATAAACCCTAAACCCCAAACCCTAAAACCCTAAACACTAAACCCTAAACCTAAAACCATAAACCCTACAACCTAAACCCTAAACCCTAGACCCCAAACCCTAAACCCTAATCCCTAAACTCAAAACCCAAAACCATAAATGGAAAACCATAAAATGTAAACCCTAATTCCCTAACCCAAACCCTAAAACCCAAACACCTAAACTCTTAACCTAAACCATAAACACTAAACCCTAAGACTTAAAGCCTAAAGCCTCTACCCTAAAATTGAAACATTAAACCCTAAACCCTAAACATTAAACCCTTAACCGTAAACCCTCAACGCTAAACCCTAAACTATAAAGCCTCAACACTAAACCCTAAACCCTAAATACGAAACCCTGAATCTTGAATCCTAAACCATTAACCCAAAACCCTAAACCCTAAACCATAAGTCCAAATCCTTGAACATTAAAACTAAAACCCGAAAACCTCAACCCCAAACCCCAAATCCAAAGCCGAAAGCCAAAACTCGAAACCCTAAATCCAAAACCCTGATCCCAAAACCAAAAACCATATACCCTAGATCCTAAACCCAAAAACCTAAACCTTAAACCCTGAACCCAAAACCCTAATCCCTAAACCCTAAACCCTAAACCCTAAACCCTACACACTAAACCCTATATCGTAAACCTTAAACCACACATATTAAACCCAAAACCATAAACACTAAACCCTAAACCTTAAAACATAAACCCTAAACCTTAAAGCCAGAAGCCAATTACCTAAACTCTAAACCCTAGGCCCTAAACCCTAAACCCTAAACCCAAAACCAAAACCGTAAACCCGAAACACCAAACCATAAACCCTAAACCCTAACCCCTAAACCCTAAACCCTAAACCCTAAACCCTAAACCCTAAAGACTAAACCCTAAACGCTCTACCCTAAATACAAAGCCCTAAACCCAAAACCATAAACCATAGACCCCAAACCCTATGCCCTAAAACTTAAACCCTAAACCATAAACCATAAACCCTAATCCTTACACCCAAAACCTAAAACCCTAAACCCTAAACCTGAAACACTAAACCCTAAACAACAAATCCTACAACCTAAAGCCTAGACCCTAAACCCTAAACCCTAAATCCTAAACCCCAAACCCTAAACCCGAAGCCCCAGATTCTAAATCCCAAACCCTAAACCCCAAAAAAATACACCATAAACCGTAAATTATAAACCCTAAACCTAAACCCGAAACCATAAACCCTAGACCTTTAAGCCTAAACCCTAAACCCTAAACCCTAAACCCTAAGCCCTAAAATCTAAACCCTATACCCTAAACCCTAATACCTAATCCTTAATCCCTAAACCTAAAACCCTAAACCCTAAACCCTAAAGGCTAAACTGTAAACCCTATGCACTAAACC
>CM040973.1:21607277-21609777 GCA_022985045.1 Macadamia tetraphylla
GGGGTCCATGGGTCTAGGTTTTAGGGTTTAGGGTTTAGGTTTCTTGTTAGGGTTTAGGTTTTAGGGTTTAGGGTGTATTTTTTATAGTTTTGGGTTTACAGCTTACGGTTTGGGGTTTAGGGTTTGGGGTTTAGGGTTTATAGTTTAATATGTAGGGTTTAGAGTTTAGGGTATAGGGCATATGGTTTGGGGTTTAGGGTTTAGGGTTTAGGGTTTAGGAATTAAGGTGTAGGATTTAGGCTTTCAGGTTTGGTGTTTAGTGTGCAGTGTTTAGGGATTAGGGTTTGGGGTTTGGGGTTTAGGGTTTAGGGTTTGGGGTTTAGGGTTTAGGGTTTAGGTTGTAGGGTATAGGGTTAAGGGTTTAGGGTTAATGGTTTAGGGTTCAGTTTTTATGGTTTAGGGATTAGTATTTTTGGTTTACGGTTTAGGGTTTTTGATTTATTATTTAGGGTTTAGGCTCTATGGTTTAGGATTTAGGGTTTAGGATTTATGGTTTTGGGTTTAGGGTATAGGGTTTCGGTTTTAGGGTTTTCGGTTTTGGTTTTTAGGGTGTAGGGTATAAAATATAGGATTGAGGTTTTAGGGTTTAGAGTTTGGGTTTTAGGGTTTGGGGTTTTGGTTTTTAGGGTTTAGGGTATAAAATATAGGATTGAGGGTTTAGGGTTTAGAGTCTGGGTTTTAGGGTTTGGTGTTTTGGGTTTTGGGTATAATATTGAGGGTGTAGGGTTTTGGGTTTAAGGTTTTAGGGTATGGGGTTTGGGTTTTAGGGTTATGGTTTAAGGGTTTGGGTTTAGGGTGTGTGTTTACGGTTTAGGGTGTAGTGTTTAGGGTTTAGGGTTCAGGTCATAGGGTTTAGGGTTTATGGTTTTGGAGTTAGGGTTTAGGGAGTAGGTATTAAGGATATGCTTTGGGATTGAGGTTTATGGTTTAGTCTTTGGGATTTAGGGTTAAGGTTTAGGGTTTGAGGATTAGTGTTTTGGGTTTTGGGTTTGGGGTTTAAGGTTTGGGTTTAGGGTTTAGGGTTTAGGGTTTAGTGTATAAGGCTTTAGGGCTTCGGGTTTAAGCTTAGGGGTTTGGGATTTTGGGCCTAGGTTTTAGTGTTGTAGGGTTTAGTGTTTAGGGTATAAGGTTTAGGGTTTAGGGTTTTAGCTTTGTGGTTGAGGGATTAGGGTTTAGGGTTCAGAATTTAGGGTCTAGGGTTAGGGTTTGGGGTTTAGGATTTAGAGTTTATGGTTTAGGACTTGGGATTTTAGTTTTGTATCTAGGGTTTAGGGTTTAGGGTTTCGGGTTTTAGGTTTAAGGATTAAGGATTAGGTATTAGGGTTTAGGGTGTAGGGTTTAGTTTTTAGGGTTTAGGGTTTAGGGTTTAGGGTTTAGGGTTTAGGGTTTAGGGTTTTAAGGTTTGGGGTTTAGTGTTTATGGTGTCGGGTTTCGGGTTGAGCGTTTAGGGTTTAGGATCTAGGGCTTTGGTTTTTGGGTTTGGGGTTTAGGGTTTATGGTTTATGGTTTATGGTTTGGGGATTTGGGCTTTGGGTTTTGGGTTTAGGGTTAATAGTGTAGGGTTTTGTGGTTCTAGGCTTAGGCTGAGGGTTTATGGTTTATTATTGGGGTTTACGGTTTGGGGTTTGGGGTTTGGGGTTTGGGGTTTGGGGTTTGGGGTTTGGGGTTTAGGCTTAATTGTTTAGGGTTTAGAGCTAAGGGTTGAGGCTTCAGGCTTTAAGGTTTGGGGTTTAGTGTTAAGGGTTTTGGATTTAGGGTGTAGGGATTAGGGTTGAGGGTTTAAGGTTTAGGGTTAGGGTTTAGGGCTTATGTTTTAGGGTTTAGGGTTTAGGGTTTATGTTTTATCATTTTGGGTTTATGGTTTTGAGTTTAGGGTTTAGAGTTCAGGGTTTAGGGCTTTAGGGTTTGGGGTTTTGGGTTTATGGTTTAGGTTTAGGTTTAGGGTTTAGGGTTTAGGGTTTAGAGTTTAGAGTTTAGGGTTTAGGGTTTAGAGTATAGGGTTTAGGATCGGGTTTAGTGTTTAGGGTTTGTTGTTTACGATTTTCGATTTAGTGTTTAGGGTTTAGTGTCTAGGGTTTTGGATTTAGGGTTTAGGGTTTAGTGCATAGGGTTTAGGGTTTAGTGTGCATGGTTTTAGGATTTGGGGTTTAGGACGTAGGGTTTATGGTTTATGGTCTAAGGTTTAAGTATTTGGGCTTACGTTTTGGGTTTATAGTTAATGGTTTTGATTTCGGGATCTAGGGTTTAGGGTTTAGGGTTTAGGGTTTGGGGTTGGGTTGGGTTTTGGGTTTAGGGTTTACGGTTTTGGGTTTTGGGTTTACGGCTAAGGGCCTAGGTTTTAGAGTTTAGGGTAGAGGCTTCATGCGTTAAGATTTAGGGTTTGCTGCTTAGTGTTTAGGTTTTAGGGTTTAGGGTTTAGATTTTATTGTTTAGGGTTTACAGTTTAGGGTTTAGGGTTTAGGGTTTAGGGTTTAGGGTTTAATATGTAGGGTTTAGGGTT
>CM040973.1:21614777-21627728 GCA_022985045.1 Macadamia tetraphylla
AAAGGAAAATAAACAACCCATGCAATTCAAAAAAACAATAAAAGAAAAAAATCCTGAAATAAAAATTAAAGTAAAAGAAAGAAGATAAAGCTAGAGAGAGACTCACAAGTAGGTTTCTCTACTTAGCCCGAGGGATGCATCATAATATGAGCTTCCCTACTTGACCAGAGAGTCACTCTTACAAGGGTTACTCTACTTGGCTTTAGGTAAAGGGAGACAATTAAAATAAAAGTAATAAATTGATGGTTCTATGGCTAGGAGGGGCAAAGCCAACACATACACTAGTCATGAACCTTGGGGGAAAGGGATAGAAACAATGTAACAACTGAAATTAAAATCCTAAATTAAGAAAGAAAGGGTAATCAGAAGAGAGAATGAGAGGGGGGAGAGAAGACTATTGAGGGAGCCTACTTACTTGAACTTCAACCCTTGAACTGAAAACTTGATCGATTTGAGATACTACCAATACTAAAAACCAGATCTGGAATAAACCAAATCTGAAATTTCTAGTACTAGAGAAAACAAATCTAAAGAAAAAAAAATGGAACTTAAAAGACATGCTTCATAGCTTGTTCTTGTCACCAAGAACTAAGCCTAGAACTAAAACTTGAAAATTACAACTTCAACTGCTTAAACAATAAAAATAAAAAACTGAATCAAAAACAAAAGTGCTTGCATTAATTGAATAAAAAGAACTTACAAAAGTGTTTAAAGCATAAACCTAGAACTAGAGCTATAGAAAGAGATAGATAAATAAAAAAAAAAAAACCTAGAAGAAGAATGAAGTGTCTCCCCTCCTCTTACATGAGTTGTAATTATAGGGAATGGGGAGGTAGGATAACCAATTTCTCTTTCCTAAAAGGGAGAAACCCACAATTGGTAGTGAGAGCTTTTGAGACCAAAAGTGCTAAGGTGGAGAAGAGAGAAAAGATAAATAAACTTGGAGAAATTTCCTATAATTTTTTTTTGCTTATTTTCTTTCTTTTTTTTTTTTTTTTAATTTATTTGTCTTCTTTTTGTCCCTCCAAGGGACGAATTTCCTTCTTGCTTTGTGTGATTTGGACAATTTTTGGTGATGAGGAGAGAGAAGATTTGGACAAGATTTATTTCTCCCTTTTTTTTTCTTTCCTTTTCTTTTTCTTCTCTTCATGGAGGAACCCTTCCACAATTTTCTTTGCTTCTAATTTGATGTAGAAATCCCCTCCATGCCCTTAGTGCTTTAAGTGAGTGAAAAGTACAAAATCTTCAACAAAATTCTCCAAAAAAAGATAACCATGAGATTCGAACTTGAGACCTCCTGGTGAGCAAGGGAATTTTACACACCATAGCTCACCAACTACACTAGGTAGTTGTTGTTGGAGAGATATGATGTCCGATAGTGCTTAAAGCCTTTAAAATATAAAAACTGCAAAAAGAGAGTAAACCCCAAGGTAGCTCCATGCTAAATATATAAAATACATGTTTTATTACCCTAGATTTTACACATAAATGTGCTCATTAAAATTCCCCCACACTTAGACTTTGCTAGTCCTCGAGGAAAACAAAATGAAAAAGAATAAAAATAAAAATCCTAACTCACTTTCGTATGAATCACGGTTGCACTTAGCATGTGTAACAATCCTTTAAACCTCTAGATCACCCCTAGTGGATGAGTTGTTTCTCGTGGGTGTTTGTAGTGAATATACACCCAAAATTCAGAATAAACAAATCCCAACCTTGGCTAAAGGTAAGGGCCATACTGATCCGGAGCAAAGATAATTTCTCTTACAAGGGACCCCCACACTTGAACTTTTATTACCCTTTATCAATTCCAGGCACTAGCATATTTCTTAATTTGGAACTCACCTCGTCTCTTCCAAAACATCCTTATCTTAAGTTAAAACCACTTATGAAAAAATAGGGAACCAATGACTAAGGCGTTAAAGTGATTTTGACTAAAACATATTACTAAGCTTTAATGACATTTGCACATTTTTTTTCCTTTTTTTTTTTTCTCTTAATAAACTCTATTCTACTCCAATAATTTTGGCCTGAATGACATGGTGGAGCAAACACCAGACACCCAAGTTACTATGTAGCTTCGCTTTTTGCATATGCTCACAAAGACAGTGATGCTAGAGTTCTTTCAGAAGTTTCCTCCTAAGGAATTTTGATCAAGACACCATGCTTCCTGAGGCGCAATGCCCTATCTAGTTCCAAGGGAATCAACTCTTATTATTCTTTATACCACATTTCACATTTCATTTAAAATTGTGCATTTGTCAACCCATGCCAAATTAAAAAGAAGGTCTCAACTCCAAATCAAAAGTACAAGGAACCCACAGACTTACATATGGTCCAACACCATAAAATAGGGGTCTCTTATTTTTCAGAAGAAAGTCCCATCTTAAGACACAGCCTTGTTTCTTTCTTCTCAACAGGGTTTTTATACGTTCAAAATGGGTACCTTAGTCAAAACTTTTATTTTCATACATCAAGCAACCGAATGTTATGATCATTAGCCAAAAGCCAAAGTAGGACTTCATCCTTTAGCAAGCTCAAAAAAACAAAAAGAAAAAAAAAATAAAACAAAGTGGAAAAAGCAGAAACTGGTTTCCCTCCCCCACACTTAAGTCATGCAATGTCCTCAATGCATGGAAAGAATTAAAAACAAAGACAATGCAAGGGGGTCATACTTGATTAAAAGTTAATCATCAGTGTAAAGAGGTTCATGGAGATCTATGACCTCTTCACTACCAGTATTAGGAAACTCGAGGAATGGTTTCAAACACTGACCATTATTAACCTTCGAAATTACCCTGTTCCTGGATTCAAAATCTCCACAGCCCCATGGGATATACATTATGGACAATAAACGGGCCATCCCATCAGGATCTAAGCTTACCAGGAAAAAGATGCAATCGAGAATTGTACAATAAGACCTTATCACCAATTGTAAAAGATTTATGCAGAATGTGTTTATCATGGAAAGCTTTGGTCTTTTCCTTGTAAATCCTAGAATTTTCATATGCTTCATTCCTAAGTTCCTCCAACTCAGATAGTTGGAGCCTACGATGAATTCCTGCATTAGACAAATCAAAGTTGAGCTTCTTGATGGCCCAGAAAGCCTTATACTCCAATTCAACTGGTAAGTGACAAGCTTTCCCATACACCAAATGGTAGGGAGACTGACCAAGATCGGTCTTGAATGCAGTCCGATGGGCCCACAAGGCATCAATGAGCCTAAGGGACCAATCCTTGCGGTTGGGATTAACAATTTTCTCCAAGATTTGTTTGATCTGCCTATTAGACACCTCCACTTGGCCACTAGTTTGGGGGTGATAAAGGGTAGATAACTTATGGGTGATCCCATACTTTTTCATTAAGGCCTCAAAAGGTCGATTAATAAAATGAGTACCCCTATCACTAATTATTACACGTGGTGCATCGAAGCGGAAAAAAATGTTCTCTTTAAGAAACAGGACCACCACTTTATGGTCATTAGATTTACAAGGTATGGCCTCTATCCATTTAGAAATATAATCAACAGCCAAAAGTATATACAGATTCCCAAAAGAATTAGGGAATGGTCCCATAAAATTGATGCCCCATACATCAAAGATCTCAACTACCAAAATAGAGTTGAGGGGCATCATGTTCCTCTTATTGATACGGCCAAAAGACTGGCAGGCGGGACAAGCCTTACGAAAATCAAAAGCATCTCTAAAAAGAGTGGACCAATAAAATCTGCATTGGAGAACCTTTGCGACAGTCTTCTTAGGTCCAAAGTGTCCACCACATGCATGATCATGACAAAAAGAGAGAATAGAATATTGCTCATGATCAGGAACACATCGTCGGATAATCTGATCCAGACATATCTTAAACAAATAAGGATCATCCCAAAAAAAGTGCTTAACTTGGGAATAAAACCTTTCTTATCTTGGGTGGACCAGTGATCTGGAGTCACACTTGAAACGAAGAATTTGACAATGTCAGCAAACCATGGTTCACTAGACACTGTAAATAACTGTTCATTTAGAAAGTTCTCGTTGACTGGAGAATCGAAAATCAAGGAATTGGGAAGCCAGGATAAATGGTCTGCAACAAGGTTTTCAACTTCTTTTTTTATCCCTAATTTCTAAATCAAACTCTTGCAAAAGTAAAACCCACCTAATGAGACGGGCTTTGGCATCCTTCTTCTGAACTAAGTATCTGAGAACAGAATGATCAGTATACACCACCATATGTGAACTAACTAAGTAAGACCGAAACTTTTCTGATGCAAACACAACCGCTAAAAATTATTTTTCAGTGGTTGTATAATTGAGTTGTGCATCATTTAAGGTCCTACTAGCATAATAAATGACAGCGGGCAACTTATTAATCCTTTGACCCAAAACTGCTCCTATGGTAAAATCCAAAGCATCACACATTAGTTCAAAAGGTTCAGTCCAAATAGGTGGTTGAACAATGGGTGCATTGGTCAACTCCTTAAGTTGTTTGAAGGATTCTAGGCACTCTTTAGAAAACTCAAAAGTTTGATCTTTGGTAAGTAATGAAGTGAAAGGTCGGACTAACTGACTAAAGTTCTTAAAAAACCTTCTGTAGAAGCCCGCATGCCCTTGAAAAGATCGGACATCCTTAATAGATTGAGGAGGTGATAAATTATCAATTAAATCCACTTTGACTCTATCTACCTTAATTCCCTCCCTAGATATTACATGGCCTAAAACAATACCAGATTTAACCATGAAATGGCATTTCTCCCAATTCAAAATCAAATTCTTAGATATGCACCTTTTCAAAACTAGAGAAAGGTGATGAAAACATTCAGAATAGGAATTCTCATAAATTGAAATGGCATCCATAAATACTTCTAAGAATTTTTTGACTATGTTAGAAAATATACTCATCATGCATCGTTGGAACATAGCAAGGGCATTGCAAAGCCCAAAGGGCATACGCTTGTAAGCAAATGTTCCATATGGACATATAAAAGTGGTCTTATGTTGGTCCTCTAAAGCAATTGGGATCTGGTTATAGTCGAAATATCCATCAAGAAAATAATAGTATTCATGTCCAACTAACCTCTCTAACATCTAGTCAATGAATGGCAATGGGAAGTGGTCCTTCTAGGTTGCCACATTAAGTTTCCTGTAGTCTATGCACACTCTCCACCCAGATTGGACACGGGTTGGAATTAGTTCATTATTGGCATTGGGAACTACAGTCACACTAGACTTCTTAGGCACTACATGAACTAGGCTTACCCATTGGCTATCAGAAATAGGATAAATTATTCCATGATCCAAGCACTGTAGGATCTCTTTCTTAATAGCTTCCATCATCACTGGGTTAGCTCTTCTTTGGGGTACTATGGATAGTTTGGAATCCTCTATAAGATGTATATGATGTTGTACAATAGAAGGGCTTATACCCTTAATATCAGCCATGGTCCAACCTAGGGCTTCCTTATTATCTTTTAACACTTTAAGTAACTCCTATTCCTGGCTAGAAGTCTAATTTGAAGAAATTATTACAGGAAGAGTCTGGTTAGGCCCTAGGAAACATACATCAAATTAGATGGCAACTCCTTAAGATCTAGCTTAGGGGGCTCAACTATGGAAGGTTTGGGAATGGAATTGGCAAGGGGTCCTAAGGGCTCCATAGGTGTGTGAAGACTCAAGAATTTAGAAAAGAAATTATCACTATCATCATCTAACTCATCCATACACTCTTGGAATTCTGAATCAAAATTAATATCAAAGTTGGTAATTAAATCATCAAAAAAAATCCAAAAAATCCTCAATCATATTAATCTCTTCTTCCATATGTGGTTGCTTGCATATCTTAAACATGTTAAACTCAATAGTTTGGTTACCAAAAGATAATTTTAGGAAACCATTCTTGTAGTTGATTAATACATTACTGGTAGCCAATAATGGTCTTCCTAGAATTATTGGGATCTCATCTTTGGTTAAGAAGGGCTTGGTATCTAACACAATGAAATCAACAGAGAAAATAAATTTCCCCACCTTTAGTAAGACATCCTCAATCATCCCTTTAGGAATTTTAATAGACCTATCTGCGAACTGAAGAGTAGTTCCAGTGGCTTTTAATTCCCCCAATCCAAGTTACTTGTACACATGGTGAGGTAAAAGATTCACACTTGCGCCAAGGTCAAGTAAGGCATGCTCAATGTAGGTGTTGCCTATGACACAAGATATGGTAGGGCTCCCTGGTTCTTTATACTTGGCTGTTATAGGCTGAGTAATTATGGAACTAATGTTACCTACCAAGAACGCCCTTTTGGGTACACTAGTGATACGTTTGTGAGTACACAAATTTTTTAGTACCTTTGCATAAGCGGGGGTCTAGGGTATGGCATCCAAAAGAGGGATGTTCACTTCTACCTTTTTGAAGACTTCTAAAATTTTATCAATGGAAGCAGTCTTCTTTTTATGTACCAAGCGATTAGGAAATGGGATAGGATGAACATAAGGACTATTAGGGATTTGCCCCTATTCAAAAGAATCATTTTTAGTTTCCTCAACCAAATCATCTTTAGTTTCAGAAAAATCTTTAGGTTCATTAGACGAACCTGGAACATGAGGCACACTTGTGTCCGCAACTGAAGGAGAGTTAATAGGAGTAATAGATGAGGAAGAATTAGGAATGCTCAGTTGGTACTCTCTACCACTCCTAAGGGCATAAACAACATTACATTCCCTTGTTGGGTCTAACCTTGTACTATGTTCAGTGGTGCATTAGTTGATGTTTGTGAACTAACAGGCTGATGATGCCTAGGGTTAGGCTCTAGTTGATTGGGTAAAGTTCCTTTCTCCCTCTCACGCATATTTGAGACAACTTGAGTGAGTTCTCTCGTAATATTTTGATGGCTTGTCATGAGGAGGGTCATATTTTTTTCCAAATCACTTATTCTACTTGCCTCTCTAGTGTTGGTAAACCTAAGGGGCTGCTGATAAGATGCTAGGAGAGGTGCCCTAGGAAAACTAGCCTGAGGTCCTACATTTGACCTAGGAAAAGTATTTTAGAAAAAAGATTGTTATGCAAAGGGAGGCCTTTGGAGTCCAGGTTGACCTTGATTATGGAAATTGGAAGGCTCTGCTTGGTCGCCCTGATTCTAAGAGAAATTTGGGTGATTTCTCCATCCTGGATTGTAGGTGTTACTATATGGATTATTATAGTATAAGGCATTAACACTATCATTAGAAGTGCTCCCAGAGGTGTTGGGGCATTCTTCTATGAGATGTCTAGGGGACTGGCACCAAGCACAAATCTTAACCAAATTGACTGATGATGGCTCTCTAGGAACAATAGCCTCAATTCTCTTGATTAGGCTATCCAAATGGGCTTCCTTGGGTACTATCCCATCCATAAAATATTCTTTTCCTCCTATGGTTCTTTCACTCTCTTGGTTCGATTCCCACTCATGGGTTTTGTCACCGAGTCAAATAAGAATTCCATGCCTTTCCTTCATCTCAGAAGATGTGAATCCTCAGGCACATAGACTCTATCATTTGTTTAGTTAGATAATCAATATCCTCATAAATTATTTGATATAAATGCCATAGGTTAAGGTTATGGTGAGGGCATTCTTGGTGTAGATCCTTGAATCTCTCCATAAGTTTGGAAAATGACTCACTAGGCTTTTGCCTAAACTAAAGGATATCACTTCTAAGCTTATTGGTCTTGTGAGTTGGGAAAAACTTCTTAAGGAAGACAACTGTGAACTGTTCCCATGAGGTTATGGAATTTATAGGTAACCCATACAACCACTTCTTAGCTTGGTCTTTCAATGCAAAAGTGATAAACCTAAGCTTAACAAAGATCATGAAAAGTCGTTGGATCTTAATTAGAACACATACCTCTTCAAATTCCCTTAGAAATAGGTATGTATCCTCAAAGGTCAACCCATGAAAGTGGGGCAACATAGTGATGTATTCAGATTTGAGTTCAAAATTATTGTCCTGGGCTTGTGGTAGAACTATACCGGAAGGTTGGGCTGTTCTAACAGGGTAGAACCTATCTTTCAGAGATTTAGGTGAAGGGTTTTGCTGTTGGTCTCCCATATTGAAGGGTTTTAAAGAGAGCAAATGTATAGGGTCACTACTTATTGGATCTCTTCTTTCTATCCGATTCTTAGTATTACATACCCACCTAACACTCATGCAATAGAAAACTACCCACAACTAGAGTAAGACAAGTATAAAATAATGGATAGCAAAACTTTTTTTTTGTGATTTTTTTTTGATTTTTTTGATTTTTTTGGCTTTTTGGGAGCTTACCGGTAGGGATCTGGGGTTGCTCAAGTCAATTCCTGAGGTACTGGTATAGGGCGAAACCTATCTTTATCATACTGTGAGGCATGGAGACTTCCACTGATACAACTATTATTGCAATTTGTTCTTCTCGGGAATTCAATAAAAGAAAAGGAAAAACAAAACAAAGCAAACAAAGCACTCTGATTTACCAAAAGAAAGCAAAAAGTAATATGGAACTGTCTCCTCGGCAACGGTGCCAAAAACTTGTTTAAGATTTTAAATGTAACCGCAAGCGTACGGATCAGTGTAGCTACGGGTCGAACACAGGGAGAGTAGCCACTTTACTTTTTTACTTCTTTTAATAATGTGAAAGTGGACCGATTAATGGTTGTGATCTAATTCTAATTACCGTCCTAAACATTTGTATCTAAAATAACGTCCTAACCATTCGTCATCTAAGAATTTAAATATGCAAGCCAGGCAATTAAAATTAAATAAATAAATAACAGAAAATAAACAACCCACGTAATTAAAAAAAATAATAAAAGAAAAAAAATGCTGAAATAAGAATTAAAGTAAAAGAAAGGAGATAAAGCTAGAGAGAGAATCACAAGTAAGTTTCTCTACTTAGCGTTAGGGATGCATCATAATATGAGCTTCCCTACTTGACCAGAGAGCCACTCTTACAAGGGTTACTCTACTTGGCTTTAGGGAAAGGGAGACAATTAAAATAAAAGCAATAAATTGATGGTTCTATGGCTAGGAGGAGTAAATCCATCACACACACTAGTCATGAATCTTGGGAAAAAGGGATAGCAATAATGTAACAACTGAAATTAAAATCCTAAATTAAGAAAGAAAGGGTAGTCAGAAGAGGGAATGAGAGGGGGGAGAGAAGACTATTGAGGGAGCCTACTTACTTGAACTTCAACCCTTGAACTGAAAACTTGATCGATTTGAGATGCTACCAATACTAAAAACCAGATCTAGAATAAACCAAATCTGAAATTTCTAGTACTAGAGAAAACAAATCTAAAGAAAAAAAAAATGGAACTTGGAAGACATGCTTCATAGCTTGTTCTTGTCTCCAAGAATTAAGCCTAGAACTAGAACTTGAAAATTACAACTTCAATTGCTTAAACAATAAAAATAAAAAAACTGAATCAAAAACAAAAGTGCTTGCATTAATTGAATAAAAAGAACTTACAAAAGTGTTTAAAGCATAAACCTAGAACTAGAGCTAGAGAAAAAGATAGATAAATAAAAAAAATAAAAAAACCTAAAAGAAGAATGAAGTGTCTCCCCTCCTCTTACATAAGTTGTATTTATAGGAATGGGGAGGTAGGGTAACAAATTTCTTTCCTTAAAGGAGAAACCCACAATTGGTAGTGAGATCTTTTGAGACCAAAATGCTAAGGTGGAGGAGAGAGGAGAGAGAAGAGATAAATAAACTTGGAGAAATTTCCTATAATTTTTTTTTGCTTATTTTATTTCATTTTTTTTTTAATTTATTTCTCTTCTTTTTCTCCCTCCAAGGGACAATTTTCCTTCTTTCTTTGTGTTATTTGGACAATCTTTTGGTGATGAGGAGAGAGAAGATTTGGACAAGATTTATTTCTCCCTTTTTTTTTTTTCCTTCTCTTCTTGCGCAGGAACCCCTTCCACAATTTTCCTTGCTTTTAATTTGATGTGGAAATCCCCTCCATGCCCTTAGTGCTTTAAGTGAGTGAAAAGTAGAAAATATTCAACAAAATTCTCTAAAAAAAGACAACCATGAGATTCGAACTTGAGACCTCCTGGTGAGCAAAGGAATTTTACACACCATAGCTTACCAACTACACTAGGTAGTTGTTGTTGGAGAGATATGATGTCCGATAATGCCTAAAGCCTTTAAAATGCAAAACCTGCAAAAAGAGAGTAAAACCCAAGGTAGCTCCATTCTAAATTTATAAAATGTATTTTTTATTACCCTAGATTTTACACATAAATGTGCTCATCATTGGGACAGAACCTTATTTGTCTTGAATGGTTAATTAAGGGACATAAAATAACTCATCATAATAACGATAGAAGATTTAATCATAATAACGATAGAAAAATTCCATCCCCAATATTGGGACTGTAATGTTTCTTCCTCATATATTGCGATAGAACTATATTCATTTCGAATGTTTATTTAGGGATAGAATATAATCTGTTGTAATAGATGTAAATTCAATTACAGTAGCACAGAAAATTCCGTCTAAAATATTGTGATGGCAAAATATATGTCCCAACTGCTAGATATATAGCAATAGAAGTATATCCATCCCAAATAGTTTATTTAGGGACATAAATTTTTTTTGTTGCTAAAAAAGTGTTGCCATCGCTAAAAAAGTGTCGTAAATACCCTATTTTCTTGCAATGTCAGGGTTTAGGGTTTTGGATTTAGGGTTTAGGGTTTAGGGTCGACGGTTTAGGGTTAAAGGTTTACGGTATAGGGTTTTGGGTTGAGGGTTAATGGTTTTGGTGTTCAGGTTTTAGGGTTTAGGGCTTAGGGTTTAGTGTTTAGGGTTTAGGATTTAGGGTTTTGGGTTTAGGGTTTTGGTTTAGTGTTTAGGGTTCTTTCTTTTATGTATGCCAGAGGCATATCTACAAATTGCTCTTCGATTTCATCGCTATATTCACTTGGTTTTGTTTTTAAAATCGCTTCCCCATCCTTCTATTGATCCATCGCAATAATCTTATATTCTGATTCATATGGATATCTTTTTGGTTTAATGTTTAGGTTTAGGTTTTGGGTTTGGGTTTTTGGGATTTAGGTATAAGCATGCTATTTAGTTTGTAGCATTTAGGCTTTAGGGTTTACGGTTTAGGGTTTAGGGATTAGGGTTTAGGTTTAGGGCATAGGGTTTAGGTTTTAGGGTTTAGGGTTTAGGTTTATGGTAAATGGTTTAGAGTTCAGTTTTTAGGGTTTAGGGTTTAGTGTTTATGGTTTAGTGTTTAGGGTTTGTGTTTAGGGTTTAGGGTTTAGGGTTTTGGGTTTTTGGTTTAGAATTTAGGGTTTAGGTTTTGGTGTTTTGGATTCAGGGTTTAGTGCTTAGGGATATAGGGTTTAGAGTTTAGGGTATTGGGTTTTGGGTTTAGGGATTAGGGTTTAGGGTTTAGGGTTTTATGGTTTAGAGTTTCGTGTAGGGTTTAGGGTTTAGGATATATGCAAGGTTTAAGGTTTAGGTTTTACGGATTTAGGTATAGGTCTTAGGCTTTAAGGTTAATGGTTTGGGGTTTAGGGTTTAGGTTTAGGGTTTAAGGTTTAGGGTTTAGGGTTTAGGGTTTAGGGTTTAGGTTTTAGTGTTTAAGATTTAAGGCTTTGGGTTTAAACTTAGGGGTTTGGATTTTCATTTTAGAGATTAGCTTTTAGGGTTTAAGGTTTAGGATTTAGGGTTTAGAGTTTAGGGTTTAAGGTTTTGGGTTACGATTGGTCAGCTTAAGGTTTTGGGATTTAGGGTTTGGGGTTTAGGCTTTAGGGTTTGGGTTAGGGTTTAGGGTTTTGGGTTTGGGGTTTAGGGTTTAGGGTTTAGTGTTTTAGGATTAGGGTTTAGGGTTTGCGGTTTGTGGTTTAGGGCTAGGATTTTGGGTTTGGGTTTTAGGTTTAGGGTTTTGGGTTTGGGTTTGGGGTTTAGGGTTTAGGGTTTTGGTTCTAGGGTTTAGGGTTTAGCATTGGGTTTGGGGCTTAGTGTTTAGGCTTTTGGGTTTGAGATAGGGTTTTGGTTTAGGATTTATGGTTTAGGGTTTGAGGTTTAGGTTTAGGGTTTAGGGTTTCAAGCAAGAGTTTGGGATTAGGTCTAAGCTTTAGGGTTTAGGGTTTAAGGTTTAGTTTTTAGGGTTCTTGGTTTGGGGTTTAGGTTTAAGGGCTTTGGATTTAGGGTATAGGCTTTAGGCTTTTCGTTTGGTGTTTAGTGTGTAGTGTTTAGAGATTAGGGTTTGGAGTTGGGGTTTAGGGTTTAGAGTTTAGGTTGTGGGTATAGGGTTAAGGGTTTAGAGTTAATGGTTCGGGTTCAGTTTTAGGATTTAGGAATTAGTAATTTTGTTTAGGGTTTAGGTTTTAAGATTTAGGTTTAGGTTTAGGGTTTAGGGTTTAGGGTTTAGTTTAGGTTTAGGTATAGGATTTAGGTTCGGATTTATGGTTCTAGGTTTAGAGTATAGGTTTTGGTTTTAGGGTTTTGGGTTTTGGTTTTAGGGTTTTGGGTAAAAATATAGGATTGAGGGTTTAGGATTTAGAGTTTGGGGTTTAGGGTTTGTGTTTAGGGTTTAGGGTTTGAGGTATAGGGTATAGGATTTAGGTTAGATTTATGGTTCTAGGTTTAGGATATAGTGTTTGGTTTTAGGTTTTGGGTTTTGGTTTTAGGTTTTGGGTAAAAATATAGGATTGAGGGTTTAGGATTTAGAGTTTGGGGTTTAGGGTTTGGGTTTGGGTTTTGGGTCTAGGGTTTAGGGTGTAGGGTTTTGGTTTAGCGTTTTGGATTTATGGTTTTGGGTTTGGGGTTTAAGGGTTTAGGTTTTATGGTTTAGGGTATAGGGTTTAGGGTGTAGTGTTTAGGTTTAGGGTTTTTAGGTTTAGGCATAGGGCTAAGGTTTAGGGTTTACGGTTTTGGGGTTAGGGATTAGAGTTAGGTTTTAAGGATCGCTTTGGGATTGAGGTTTA
>CM040973.1:22850642-22865952 GCA_022985045.1 Macadamia tetraphylla
CATATACAAGAACATTTTTCAACACATTTGTTTGAAAACATGTTTGGCTAACCCCATGTTTGTAATTGTCTCTAAATGAAATTATTTTACGAGGGACTCCCTATCATGCCCTCACCCTCGGGGAGGTCAGCGCATGTCATGGAGAGTACTCTGAGAGCAAATGATACCCGCTTCCTGTACAAGGGTGTGGGGTATTATTAAATGACGAGGATGTTCATAATTGTGCCAGCACCCTCGGGGAGGTCCATGCACTTTATAACATTCTAAGATCGGATAATGGTATTCCCAAGACACACTTTTGCACACAATCACTCATGTTTCCCCCACCTTGGGGCCATTGTTTAACCTCATGTGTAGTCAAGTAATGGGCAAGGAAGTAAACCCCCTTTGATCTTATAGCTATGGGTATATCGAAGGATCACGCTTTATGATATAGATCCCCCCAAGGAACCCTTTTATGGGTCCTATTGCATCCATTACATACTCAACATCATATAGAAAATACATGAAGAAGCTAGAGCATCATAACCCAATCGAGAATTTTTTTAAAGGTGTTGAAAAGGAATTTTCCTACATTATATTCTCATCATAAAGAATTACTTTCCTAAGTTTTTTTGGGATAGAAGGTGTCCTTTTTAAAAAAAATACGTGACTTGGGGGCAAGCCCCCCGGGAGTCATTGAAAGTCCCAAGAAGTCCCAAGAAAAGGTGATGGACACCTAGGGGAAAAAGAGCAAAGAAAGCATGACTTCATTACATGGAATGTCTTATGGGAATATTCTAAAGCCATTTGTATAAATTTTCCCCACTTATGATATTGGGGGCCTAGGGCATCAAACCCATCCCCTTATTTTTAAAGGGCACAACTTTGGATGGATCTTGGTTGTTAATCTAGTGAATGTGTGAAAAAGGGGGTTTGGGGAATTCAAGAATCCAAAAATAAGCCATTTTTGGGTCTGTCACCCACACCTCAAGTATTCTCCGTGGTCCCTTTGGACACGCTGGGTAATCCGCTGACTCACCTAAGTCTAGTGTCACTCTATTATCTCTCCGAGATTGTCTACTACCAAGTGATTATAGCCCCATTAGTATGGATCCACACGACTCAATCACCCAACATGCCTAGGTCCACCCCTTTTAGAGACCTTGGCATGTAAATGGCTGAAGTTAAGAGAGGGATAGCTCGATATTGCGCTCGAACCCCACCGAGCTGATCCCAGAATGGGCCGACATCCGCTATGGAGATGTAGGAATGGAGCTAAGGTGTTATCGTGGGAACTCTTTCAAGTTAACTTGGGAGAACCAGAGCAAGTCGACTAACCGTCAAAGAGAATCTTCACTTACTTGTCCAAAGGGGTCGATTTAGGGCCTATTCTAGGCCCCTCCCCCCAAGGTAGTAATTAAAGACAAGGAAGGGGAAATTTTAAGACACATCCGAATGGAACATCCTGAAATGGATAGAGAAAGGAAAGTCGGGAACAATTAGAAAAGTTAGAAAATATGTTCGAAAGGGGGAAGAGTGGGGAAACCCAAAAATGTAAGTTTTAGATGAAATGTGTTTTTTCTAGGGCAAGGATTCTCAAGAAATTCAAGGGGTTGGTGACAGTTTGATGGGTCAAGAGACCCCAAGGCTCATCTCAAAAGTCTTCCTCAAGACCCCCAAGTAAAGGCATTGGGCGACAACCGATGGGGTCAAGCCATCATACAAACCCCTTTTGGAGAAAGACTAAGGTGGCTCACGCTTGGAGTAATCCCAAACTCAAAATTTGGGACAATAGTGGTGAATGCCTTCACCAAGAAAAGACTCATACAATAATGAAGTGGATGAAAAAAATGCGGAGCTTGAGATTTTAAGACAAGAGTTTAGAGAAGGATTCACCGCCTTTGATGAGATTTAGAGTTTGGTTTTCATTTTAGAAGCAAAAAGAAGTGGAGATGTTGATAGAGAACTTGTCAAAGCCTTATTATGATGTCCTCTACTATCAACATTTATAAACTTTGATGCTCTAATAGCCACCGCACATGTTTGGAAAATAGAATCCTAAGGGAAGCTAAAGATCAAGGATCCTCCCAAGATGCAGAGAAGAACACCGTAATCGATGAGGAAAGGGTCCAAACTAATGTGGTGAGTGCACCAGCAACGCCTCATCAGCCACTTCTTCAAAAACCATTCATAATACAAGCAGTGCCCCGCCTCAAAAGGCCCCTCGCCCAAGAAGGTAATTTTTGATTTGGGAATGCCCATGACGAAAAGGGTATGAGAAGTTAAAGAAATAGCGATTGCTAGGGACGATGGCTCCAAAAGTGATAAAGAAACCTCCTCCAACTTGATATAAAGATCATGAATATTGTGCTTACCACACTAAGGGGCACAACACCAAAGATGTTTGATTTAAAAAGATGTAATTCAGACTTGGTAGACAATGAAACCATTGAGGTTAAGGTCAAGCAACCTCCACATGTCAACACCAATCCACTCCCCTATCATGTGAACAATCTAGATGAAGAACCCATAGAGAGTGACCCCACTCAACCCATTATACCTAGAGCTCAGAAGAATCATATGAATGCCCGTGCTTATAGGAAACTCATGAGTCAAAGGGCCGAGTCATGAGGCCCCTAAAAGGGAAAAGGGGAATCAAGATCGGACCCCCCGCTGCTCATCCTTCCTCATCAATGTAAGAACCCAAAGCACAAACTACCAACCTCCACCATACCTCCCGCCTTAAACTATATTATCAGTTCGCCATACCATCAACCTTCCCCACCATAAAGGGGAGAAGGAATTCCTCATCCTATCACCCCCCCACATTACATCATCTTCATACCATCCGCTTCATATCCTCATCACCCTCATACCAATCCCATTCTCAAGGTTCGGTATATAACCCAAAAGAAGGATGGACGGACAGGTATGATTGGAAGGATATGCTCACACTATCAGACTCGCCAAAGATGACTTCATCAATAGGATCAGTGAATGCATTAGGGGAAGACCAAGAAAGTGATCACACTTCTCTAATTCAGTTTGCTATATCTTCAGAGTACAATCCAGAGGTAATTGAAGAGGTTACAGTTGATCTTCTTAGAGTAGTAACCGCAATCGCCATAGGGGAACAGGTCAAAGAATGAAGTCTCTCACCAATGTACAGGCGCCGATCGAGATAAATCTGGCACATCTCTCACATATAGTAGGGGCAACATATGTGGTGCGATTATTGATGTTCTTAGATTCAGAACTTTCAAAAGGGGTCCATCATAATCGAGCTCCACATCAAAAAGAGAATGTCTTGACAAAGGGGTTTCCCCGGGTTCTTGTTGACAACGGGTCCGCTTTGAATGTTCTACGATTGAGATCGGCAAAGAGTATTGGCATCAACTTGGAAGAAATGAGGCCAACTACCCAAACCATATGGGCATATGATAATACCAAGAGGAAAATCCTTGGCATCCTTACCCTTGCCGTAAAGATTGGCCAAGTGAAATTTGATATTGATTTCCAAGTCATTGATATACCCACGATTTTTAACATGCTCATGGGAAGGCCGTGGTTGCATCCTCCAAAAGGTCCTCTAGTCTCTTTCGAAAAATGAAGTTCATTCATAAAGGAAAGGTGATCATAGTAGCTGGAGATTCCGAGGTGGTTAACACCTTGGTCAATATTGAAAATGGGGAAGAACAAGACCAGGAGGTCCAACTAAGTCATTTTAAATTAGACACAACTTATGCAGCCATTGCCAAAGAAGTTCCAAGGGAGGAAATCCCAACTAACTATAAAGTCATCTGGAGTCCGAAAGTGGATCAAATGATGAAGAATGTGCAATCTTTTCCCGGCATAGGGTTAGGAAAATATCATTAAGGAGTTCCAAAGCCCTAGGGGGGAAAAAGGGAAAAAAGGGAAAAAAGAATGGTCTCGACACTCCATGGTCAAAGGGTAGAAAGTGCAGAGGATGACTAGATAGATTCCCCTCTTACTACCCTACTCTCAATGGGTATTTTGTGAAAGAAGGAGAGGTTTTCCCTTTTCTCTGAAATGTGGAACCATGGTTTGATGAAATCTGCAAAGATGCAACCAAGATTTGAAGTATTTTTCCAAGACGAAGTTTCATCGGGTGACTCATGAAGTGGAACAATAGAAAATGCTAATCAATGAAAGTGATGAAGAAAGTTGCATCAGGGGATAGTAGAAATTGCATCGATTGAGTTTGGGGTCTTCCTCCGTGACCCTACAACATTGATCCAATCAAGGAGACCCCTTAGCCCTCAAGTCCCCCCCAAAAAGAGAATGGGAAAAGAAGATAAGGTTCACATGGAGTCTACCGTTTCCCATTAATTTGAAAGGCTACATTTGCTCTTCCTACAAGAGCCAAGAGATCGAGAGCTACATGAGCTTAAGCCTCATCCTTTAGAGGAAGAATCATGGCAAAGCAAAGAAGAGCATGAGGATGATGGTTTGTATGTACTGTGTCTAACCAATGGCAACGGGAAGGCTCATGAAGGTGGTTAAAGATGTGACCGAGGCACCGGGATGGCATCCCTCAGTAGGCTTGAAAAGATGGACTTTGTAGAAAAAGGATTGAGCAGTCTCCACCAATCTTCACCCCTTAGAAAGTTCAGCTTCCAAGTGTATGAGATTGACCAGCTGGTATTCGTGAAGAAGCAGGCACTTTTCCAGAAGAACCATTGTGCCACTGAAGAAGTAGCAGCAACTTTCTAAGGAGAAGAAACCCCTTTGCCACACCTCCCCATTCATCAACCCAAACCGAACCCCCTCTTGAACTAGGCACGTTTGGAGAAAACTTCAAGTTTGCTCATGCTATTGTGTCAATAAACCCTAATCCCCCTAGCGAAAACATCAACCCGCTTATCAAGTCCGAGTCGAGCTCGTTGTTTTTGATTTTGTGTCAACCCCCCTTTTGAGGAGAATCCAGAGTCCTTGTATGTCAAGTCTGTTTCTCCTTCTTTCATGAATGAAATTTCTGATTCTGAGTATGACTTGCCTCCTTTTTCTGATGATGATCTTAATAAATATGAAGAATCAATAAAATAGTGCAAATCAAAGAAAGCCCAACCCATCCATGAGGATACTTGGGTTATTAATCTAGGAACCACTAATGCCTTTGAGATGAAAAAATTGGCCCCACCCTTGATGACGAAGAAGCAATAGATGATTAGTCTTCCAAAGGAATTCACCGAGGTCTTTGCTTGGTCTTATGAGGATATGCCAGTTTGACCCCAATATCATGCAAAGATTGATTGCGATTTCCCCCGGGTAAAATCAAGAAAGGTAAGCTCCAAAGAATGCATCCGTAATGGAGTGAAAAGATCGGAGGAGGTTGTGAAGTAGGGGAATATAGGGCTTTACAAGTGGTGAAGTCCCCCTAATGGTTGGCCAACATTGTGCTAGTACCAAGAAAGATGGCAAGGTATGAATGTGTGGACTTCGAGATCTTAACAAAGTGAGCCCAAAGATGACTTCCCATTAGCTCACATTGATGTATTGGGGGATAATACGACGAGGCATGTTTTGTTATCATTTATGGATGGATTCTGATACAACTAAATAAATATGCACCTTAAGATCGTGAGAAGACACCCTTCACGACTTAATGGGGAACCTATTGTTACAAGGTGATCCCTTTTTGGGCCCGGGAGAACGGGGGCAACTTATCAAAGAGCAGCTATGGCCATATTACATGACATGATAAACAAGGATGTGGAGGTCTATGTGGATGACATGATTGTAAAGTCAAAAGATCGATGGGCATATTACCATGCTAAGGCTTTTCTTTGAAAGAATCAAGAAGTATCCCCATATTGAACTCTTAGAAGTGTGTATTTGGGGCAACAATGGAAAATTTGTTAGATTCTTGGTGAGTGAGAGAGGCATTGAAGTTGACCCTATCAAGATCAAGGCAATTCAAGAAATGCCACACCATTGATTGAGAAGCAAATATAAGGATTTGGTCACATCCATTAGCGATTTATAGCTCATTTGACTTCAACGGAAACCCAAATTTTCAAGCCCAAGAAGGATTAGCCCACCGAATGGAATGACCAACGCCAACAAGCTTTTAACAAAATAAAGGGGATACCCGAACCCACTCAAGATGACACCGCTTGGGAAGGAGAACCATTTTTTTACTTATCCGTGGGAGAATATTCCATAGGCTTTTTTGCTAGCATAGAAGGAGATGAAAGAAGGGCGAGCATCCAACACTACCTTAGCAAGAAGTTCCTAGAATATGAGACACAATATACATTTTTGGGAAAGAACTTGTGGCTTGATTTGGGGTTGGCCACATTAGGAATGATAAAAAAACCCGGGGAGGGAAAAAAAAAGGGAAAAATATATATGTGTTTGTGTTTACAGAAATACAGAACAAACCCCTATGGGTCAAAACTCATCATCGTAACCATACCCCAATCACCCCCATAGAGCATCGGGAACTTAGGATGCTAGTCCACCGTTTCCCAAAAATTCTATGTCATGTCTTGAATCGCACCCCTCGGAATTTCCCGCTTATAGGAACTAACTTGGCCTCCAAGGTGGCAATCCTCCCATCCTAAGGAATATAGGAAAAGATCAAAAAAAAATATTAAGGAAAAAGGGGAAAAAAAAAAGGGGGAAAGTAAAAATACCTTGGCAACCATCACTCAAGAAAAACCCATAATGCATCCTCCTAATCTCGTAATAGACCTTCGAGACCCCCGAAAAGAGCATATCAGCCAAAGGAAGTTAGGAGTAAATTGAAGGATGATCGACACTCATATAGTCATAAGGAAGGGGCAGCCCGAGGGAAGCATCTACATCTTTTTTTTGCTCTAGAAGATGAAGGAGAGGGGTTTGGGCCCACGTGGGATAGTTCCAAGAAGGAAGCCAGGGAAAAGGGGATGCTAGCAACTCTAAGAGACCCACCTACATTGGTAGAGGGTTCCGCTTATGGAGGATCGACAATATTGACATCACCTAGTAAAAGGATCTACATGTCGTGCTTTCCCCAAAGAACATCCCCAAAAACCAAAACAAGAAAGAATTTGAAGGAAATACTCAAGAAAGGGCAACATACCATTGAGCCATCAGGTCCAAGGATGCAAAACGCCTCCTCCTCCGTGAAGTCCCCAGTAATCCCTATCCCAGCTTAAAGAATGAGTCATCCCATACTGTTAGCCAAACCCCCATCTCGCTCTGCAAGAATGATCTCTGGTAATGCATAGGGGTGGAGGAAGATTGAGAACAAATGTGACTCAACATCCCACCCCCGGGCGTAAATACTTTCTCTCCTTTTACCAAACGGGCCCCATATGCCTCAAAAAGGACTCTGCTCGGATAAGTTTCTAGCCAATGCGACTCCTTCGAAACGGGAAAATACGAGGCAATCGGAATGGTCTCCAAGTGACTTGCAAATCCAAGGAAAAGTAAGAAAGACAAGATAAAAAATTTAAAAGGTCAAACATGGCATACCTCGGAGATCACTCAAAAGAGAAGGAGCGTGGCCCCCGAGGATGGCATCGAGCCCTGACACCGATTGTCCCCCCACCCTTGCTATAGGGAAGAAGAAGGGAGGATCCCCGCTTGGGAGCTATAGTCCCCAAGTGCTCAAAGCACCAAGGCTGTTTAAGAGATTAAAGTAAGAAAGTGCAATCCAAATGAATGAAAGGAAATAGGTACAAGAAGGAAAATTACCTAGAGGATGAAGCCCGCTCCCTTGAGACCTCGGTCTCCATAAGACAACAGGTCTAGGGTTTGCAGGAGATATGCATTGGCGACCCCACCCTAGTCCCAAGAATCTACCTCCCCAAGATTTCAGAGGAAGAACACCAGGTGAATGTCTACTCCCCCTCAGAGGTCGCTGAAAAGGCATTGACCCACAACAAAAAAAGAAGAAAGAAGGGGCCCCCTTGCTTTTGTTTTTCCGGTTTCACCCAGATCGTTTTCCACCATTGGGAACTGATCTCCCTAGATAGATATGTGTTTGGTCAACCGAACGGAAATTTCCCTTTGCAATATAAGCTCCCCGAAAAATGTAATCCTTTTAGGGTCATGGGTCTACCTCAAATGGGATGCCTCCAAGGCATAAAGCATAGAGGCGTGATGGTGATCTCCCAATGGGAAGATGAAAAATGAGTACGGCCACCCCCGGCCCACCCGGGCCCCCACCAAAGGCCGGATTGAACTTCTAGATCTCTAAAAGGGCTAACCAAAGATAGGTATGATGATCAACCATCTCCTTCACTTCCCAGGAAGTATCCCAGATCATGATCGAACCATGTTTGGATGGCCACACAGGCCAAGGTAGGGGGTTTCCCTTCCCTCATGCTAATGGAAATAAAAAATTTAAAAAAAAAAAAACATAAAAGATAAAAAAAAAAGAAAAACAAAAACAAAATTAGAATAAAAGATGATCAAAATAATGAATGAAATGTAAAGATTACCCAAGAACCCCACAGAGTTGCGTTGGTTCCGATCCGGAAGAGCCCCCGCCGAAAATTGGGGGCCCTCATCCCTTTGAGAAGAACAAATGCAACCCCCCAAAGGTTTTCCCTCCACAAGTCTTTCTCGCTCTTTTTTCAACCATTTTTTTAAAAATCATAAGAAGCCCCAAAAAGTTTCCCAATTTGCACAAAAGCCCACAAGAATGTCAAATTCTCCAAATGACTCCTCCCTTAAGAACAAAATAAAATCTTCAAGAACAAAATAAAAAACTTCAAGAAAAACTCAAGGCTCTAGAAACCGAACCCACTCACTCACTTAATCGCTTTTCATTTAGAAAAGTTAGAATGAGGAATGAACAAAGGACGAGTGACCATTTATGGGAAAAATTCTTTTTCCCAAAAAAAATAAAAAAATTTTTTTTTTGAGATTCCAACCTAAGGTGCAAATCAAAGTTTCTAATGCCAAATACCAAATTCAAAGTTTTTTTGGGTAGAAGGCAAATTATTCACATGAGAAATGGAAAGTGAAAATCAAAAGAAAGGTAAAAGTCAAATTCATGTGGTAGGTAAAATTATTCACATGAGAAATGGAAAGTGAAAATCAAAAGGAAGGTAAAATTCAAATTCATGTGGAAAAAGCAAAAAGCATGATCAATAGTAAAAGAAAGGTTTTAAATCAAAGAACCAAAATCAAGAAATAAAGGGGAAAAATCAAGAAGAGAAACAATTTCATTGCCCCACCACGATGGCCCAATTGTTTTTACCCGGGCCCTGGGGGGCCCTTTCTTTGTATCGGCTCCAAGTGACTCGATCTCATAGACCAAACCCCTTTGAATTGGCAAAATTAAACCCCAAAATAAGGAAAATCCAAGAATCAAATATTTTCATTCATTGCAAGATTGGATGAGCAAGAATTTCTCTTGTAACCATCGGTCCCGATAGTCCAGATTGGTTCGAAGACCACCTCGAGCCCAAAAACCCTGAATTGGCATATAGGAAGCCCATTTAAGGAAAATCTAAGAATCAAATTTTTTTATTAGAAGAGCAGAAATTTCTCTCTTGTAAGCATCGGTAAGATAGTCCAGATTGGTTTGAAGACCCACCGAGACCAAATTCTGAATCGCACATGTAAAGCTTAGCTAAAGAAAATCCAAGAATCAAATGTTTTTACCTATAAGATTGAAGAGAAAGAAATTCCTCCCTTATAACAATGGGTTTCCCAGATAGTCCAGATTGTTAAAAACCCAAACCCTGAGACCAAATTCTCGAATGGGGCACATGTGAAGCCCAAATAAGGAAAAGTCGAGATCAATGTACTAACTTTTTTTGGATTGGAAGAGCAACGAATTCTTTTCCCATAATCAGACCCCCGTAAGTCCAAAAACTCTAAAGAAATTGAAAATATTCCCGATCTCGTTGTATTTTTCAACTCCCCCATAAATGAGTAAGATAACGGTAATATATGCTCCGTGACAAATGTGGTTTTTTTGCCCTTCATGCTGGACGTCCCTTTGGCCAAAGAGGGGCTTTCCCAAGACACCCAATTTTGTCATACTTCTTCTGCATGAAGAAATGTGGATTTTGGATGCATTCCCGATTTCTATCTATAGAGAAGATGGACTAAAAAAACCTCAAACATTTCCCCCCGAAAACTCAAAAACCCCAAATGGAGAGAAGAGGGTCTAATTTTGACTTTTCATTTTGAAGGAATCTGTCAAGATAATCATACGATGGATAGTGCTTGAAAATACTGTTCTGACAATATATGGAACGCCAAAATCAGACCATCAGATTTCCCACGATCATCCATGAAAAATTAGATTTTCCCAAACATATACCACACACATTGGCAAGCCTACTAAAAACTTGGAAAAAATCTCTTACCCACCCAAAATTCATCCCCTACCTACCCAAATAACCAAGAAACATTCCCTATTTGAAACCTTAGAAACCCCCAAGGGGAGAGAAGGGGCCCCCAAATTTTTTGACTTTTATATACGGGTAATATGGTGAAGATGACCGCATAAATGGATAGTCCCTTTTAAATCTTTCCTCGGATATATGGCACATCAAAATTGGACCATCGGATCTCCCGTGATCAACCCCAAAAATTCATGATTGCACGCCACAAAAAAGGTGGCACCCCAACGCATGCTAGGGTGGTCAATAGGCCAGCCAAAGATGCATGCTATGTGCCGGCCCCCCAGTGCATCCCAAACCATGCCCCGGGCTAGCCCCCCGCTTACACATGACTACGCATGATTCCCACATTCCCCAAACCCCGGTCCCCCACATGACCCACTGAAACTGATGACTTGGCCCGCTAGCTATAGCCCATGTGCCCATAGGTCCCGCTAACTCCCCATTGGTGCAGCCCACGTGCCAAAAGGCTACAAAAGGGGGCCCGTTGTAGCCCAAGCCATGCTCACATTACCCAAACCCGGGGGGCGCTACCTAGTGCTCACCCCTACCCTACCGCTCCCCAAACCCTGTGGTTGTTGAAGTGCCCACCCCCTTTTGCCTACTACCCCCCCAAAAGGCCCGATGTGGGCTGCCCTGGGTTCCAGATACCCATACCACTACCCCCCCCGCCACAAATTAACCCCTTTGCCGCACACCCATGACATTACCTCATGCTTTGTATGCATTGCCCGCCCCCTTTGTTGGACCATGTCCCTTTACTTGTCCAATCTTGTGTCGCCATCAATAGCCGGGATTAGTTTTCCATCGGTTGGTAGGTGAAGAGTTTTCCCACCTACTTGAGACCAAAACCCACTTTTGGCTAATTTTTCTCCTGTAACCCCTTTTACCCATTGGATAAAAGCCCTTCACCCATTTAAGTCCAAAAACCCCTCTTTTCTCCATTATTTAAAAAATTCTCCTCTTCCCATTGGTCCAAATCCTATAAATAACCCCCCTTTTGGATTTTACACACCAAACAACCCCACCTCACTCTATAGTAGTGAAACCTCTCCTCCTCCCCCTCCCTTTTTGATTTTTTTGGTCTTGAGCTATCAAGATCTGAAATCTTGTTGGGATCTTCAAGTGTTTTTTGGGATTTTGAAGATCTTTAATCCAAGTTCTTAGTCCAATCAAAGTTTTTCCCAAAAAAATAGTATGTTCTTAGTCCCCCTTTTAGTGTTCTTGAGCTTGACTGAATTGAAACCCCTCCCCTTGAGGTTTTTTCGGTCTAAAAAGAGATCTTTATCAAGATCCGAGCCGCTCAGATCTTCAAGGTATTCTTCGGGCTTTGGGGATCTTCAACCCATTTTTAGGTCACTCCATTTCTTTCTAAAATAGAAAATCCGGGGAACCCCCGCCCGAGTGCCCCAGTATCTTTCTAGAAATAGCTATTCCCCAGGCTCCGCCAAAGTGCCACCTTAGCCTAGCCCTCCCCTAATGTATCCCCGGAAGCCCCCCGAGTGCCCCCTCACCTAGCCTCCCCAGCCTATCCCTGGAAGTTTCCACCGAGTGCCACCTCATCCTAAGCCCGAAAAAACCCTTTTCTTAGTCAAGCTCACCCCGACCCAAAACGAAAAAACCCTTTCCCCAGTCAAGCTTTGCCCCAAACCCCAAAACCAAAAGTAACCATTCCAGTCAAACTCCCCCAGATACCATCATAGTCAACATCTCTCAAGAAAGGAAGTTGAGATCAAGACCATTTCCCCAAGCAAGGAGAACCAAAGATGGTCCGACCAATTTCAAGAGCCCCCCTTTTTGATCAAAGGGTTAAAGTTCAACCAACTTCTTTCATTAGACTTGTCTTTTTAAGTATTAAAAGGTTATATGTAAAACCCACCCATGCATGGGGAATAGAACCCCGGGAAAATTTCATTTTAAGCATCTAGTGGAGGGTCGATCGAATGGAAAAGGTGCCTAACCCCTTTTCCCACCCTAAAACCCCCACACTTAATCTAAATTGACAGACCAAATTTTGGGCCCCTTTTCCCAAAAATTTGGGGCCCACCCTAAATGGGGCCCATAATTAGGTGGCACCCCAAACTCCCATTTGTATAATCTCGATCCGTTTTGGGACCATCATCAAACCCCCCCCCTTTGAATAACGAATTTCACACTCACGAATGGGCCTCACGACACCAAAAGTGGCGAACGGCGGTGTGGGGCCCCGTAAGGTAAGTACAAACACACCCCCCCCTCACATGAAAGAGAAAGAGAGGAGAGGACGGATGCAAGCCCCTTCCCAACCCCAAAAAGGGGAAAGAGAGATGTCTCATCATCTCAGCCGCTACCCTTGCAATCCCCGCCCCAAAGATTCTATATGATGCACATCCATACAACACATACATACACAAATCTTGGACACCGCCTATGTCATCGGGGAGGGTAGGGGCCCAAGAAATGGACTGGCCTCCTCGCCTCTCCCCTCTCTCCTTTCTTCAAGAGGGGAGGGGTTCTTTGGTGTGCGTTTTGTTTGTGGGCCCTGTATCCCCTGTATCACCGTTTGGAGTTATGTGGAGGCTTATTTCGAAGAGTGAAAATTCTCATTTAAGATGGGTGTTTTAATGATGGTCCAATTCAAGGATCGGGATCATGTAAATGAGGTTTGGAGTCACCACCTAGGGTTATGGGCCTGGGATCGGGTTGGGCCCGTTTCGGGAAAAAGGGGCCCCAAAAATTTGGTCTAGTCTAAAGATTTAAGGTAAGTGTTAGGTTATAGAGTTGGGAAGGTGTTACACCCAATTTTTCCCGGGTTTTAACCCCTGTCTTCTTGCTAGATGCTTGAGAACAAACTTTTTTTATAATTATTACTATTCCATATGTATGGCTAAGTTATAACACATATATACATTAATTGAATTCAAACTACTATATACACTAAAACAAGGCATGTATAAAGTCTACATTATAACAAGTTGGTTGAGAAATTATACTTGAACTTAACCCCTGTTTGGGGTCAAGAGGGGTGGGCCCCTGACTAGTACTGGTTCGGACTGTCTTTCGTGTTCTCCTGGCTCAGAGGAAGATGGTCTTGACCTCTAACTTCCTTTCTTGAGAGATGCTGATTGTGAGGGTTTTCAAAAGAGTTTCACTAGGAATGGTCACTTTTGAATTTGGGTTGGGATAGAGTTTCCTAGGGGGCTTTTTTTTGGGTTTGATTCATTGCTTAAACTTGGGAAGGCAATTTTCAGGTTTGGGATGGGGGACACCCCGGTTTCCCCCAAGGGAAGGCTATTTTCAGATTTAGGATGAAGTGGCATTTTTAGCAAAGTTTCCTGGGATAGGCAAAGGGGAGGGCTAGGCTGAGGTGGCACTTAAAAGAGAGCCCCGCTAGGAATGGCTTTTTTTTAAAAGAAATGGGCTGATTTAAAAAATGGATTGAAGAACACCAAAGTCCCAAAGAACACTTTGAAGATCCAAAGTAGTTTCGATCTTAATAAAGATCTCTTTGTAGCCCCGGAATCTAAAAAAAGGAGGGTTTTATCTCAAGAACCCCCAAGAACACTCAAGAACACTTAAGAACACTCAAGAACACTAAAGGGGGGGGGCCTAATAACATGCTTTTTTTTGGCAAAAAACCCGGATCTAACTAAGAACTTGATTGAAGATCTTCAAGATCCTCAAGAACACTTCAATATCCAATGATTTTTTTGGATCATGATGAAGATCGCTCAAGATCAAAAAAACCCGGGGGGGGAAAGGAGGGGGAGAGAGGGTAGAATTTCACTACTATAGAGAGATGGGGGTTTGGTGTGCAAAATCCAAAGGAGGGGGGCTATTTATAGGTTTTTTTGGCTAAATAGGAGAGAGGAAATCCCTTTATCCAGTTGATGAAAGGGGGCTCTTGCCTAAATTGAGGAGATAGGTTTTTTTTCCAATGGGTAAAGGGGGAGTTGAAGGCAAAATGGGGGGGGAGGGCTTTTGTCCAATGGGAAAAAGGGGATTTTCGAAAAATGGGGGGAGAAAAATTTTTAGCTAAAAAAGGTGAATTTTAGAAAATGGGAGGAGAGAAATTTTACCAAAAGGTGTTTTTTAAAAAAAAGGGAGGAGAGAGAAATTTTAGTGAAAAAAGCTAATTTTTGGAAAAACAGAGGAGAAAAAAAAAAAAAAAGGTGATTTTAAAAGGGGAGGAGAGATGAACACCAATCCCAACCATTGATTGTGGGATAAGAAAAATCAAGTCCCCCAGGTATGGGGGGCTTAGGTAGGTAGTGTAGGTGACGCCAAGGATGTATGGGGATGTGGGGTAATGGCCAAGGGGGGAAAGTAAGAGTAGGGCACATGCCCCATGGGTGTGGGGTAATGTGCACAAGGTGTGGGTCAGGGGATGGGGGGATGGCAACATAGTGGTAAAGGGGGCTAATAAGTTGGGGCACACAAAAAAGGGGCAAGGGCTCACATGCTATAGGGTAAGGGCACGTATACTGTGTAGCCGGGGCGCGTAAGCCATACGGCGGGGGCATGCAAGCTATTCAAAAAACACAGTGGGAAAGGGGGTGCGAGGGTTTTGGTGGGGGCATGCAAGCCATATGATAAGGGGTGGTTATGTGGTGGGGGCACGAGGGCAGGGGGCGATAGGTAAAGGCGGCAGGGCATAAAGATGCGGTGGGGGGTGCATGCTAGGTCAATGACCGGAAGGTGCTTGGTGTGGGGACATGCGTTTTAAAAAAATGTGATTTTCTAGAGAAGATTGTGGACAATCCGACGATCTAATTTTAGCATACAATATATCATCAAAATTGTATTTTCGAGCACTATCCATTTGTTTGATCATCTTGACTAGATTCTTTCATATATAAAAAGCCAAAATTGGACCCCCTCCTCTTTCCTGCATGGGGATTCCCAAGGTTTTGGGTAGGGGAATGTTTCCATCAGCATCTCTATTGGTCAAAAGTCGAAGTCGCATCCAAGATCCA
>CM040973.1:22866052-22890013 GCA_022985045.1 Macadamia tetraphylla
TGGGTGTGACATTCTAGAAAGGCACATCAAACATACCACAATGGGTTATCTAACCCCTTTAAAACCCCCCTTAGCAAGGGCTCGTTGCATAGGGGTGATGCCTAATCACATATATGTTACATGCCTTCATAATGATACAGTTAGTATGAATTACATAATACCGGAAAACATTGGCCAAAAAGTGTAATCCATCTCCAAATACGATTTGGGGGAAAGATGGAAACACATCACCCAAAAAGTAACCAACTTTTTCCTAATCTAACATGTATATAACATTTTAGTATGAACTCAAAAACCCGTACCAATCATAACGAAGCATATCCATTTCCAAATGTAAACCCGGGGTACGATCTTTGGTAACACATCGGTCACAAAGTGTAATCCACGATCACAACCTCTAATGCACATAATTAATGCATGAATGCAATATACATATGGCATTCACGGCACCAAACCACCTTGCCATGCTAAATTTTAAAAACTCAAAATACAATAAACAGAGATCAAATACGATACCCCCCGTACACTAGATCCGCCATACATATCATAATGTTTCATATTAATTCAATAAAAGTGTAACATGTGATAGCATACCATCATCATTTGAGAAATTAATAATTATGTATAATCCTACTCATGTGAACAATTCTATAATAATAAAAAAACTCAAAAAAAAAGCAACCATCCCTTACCTTTTTATGCTTGTGTTTTTGGGTTTAAGAGGGGCCCCCCGATCAACTCAATTTTGACTTAGGGCACTTGCACATCACTATCCTAGACAAAAAAGGGAACCGTACATCAATCGTTTTAGAAACTTTGGGGGGGGGCCCCCATGGGTCCCCCCAAAAGGGGACCTAAAACCATCTGGATAATCTCCCCGGAAAAACCCCGAAAAAAACGGCTAGAAATATCATGTTGTTTTTAGTGGAGGTGGAGAGCTCCTAAGCCTCGGGTTCCCCAAAAAAAGCCCACCAAAAGTATCCCCCGGGTTTTATGGCTTTCTTCCGGGGGCGATACAACCTGTGGAAATTTTGGGGGGGTTTCGGGCCCCAAAATTTGGGGGGTTTTTTCATAGAGTTTGTCGGGGATGTTCCTAGCACCATTCTAAGCTAATAAAATCCTAATTCCACCAAGCCATTTGGGGATATGTGATCACATGATCAAAACCTAGGTGGTCATTTGGTCATTCTTATTGCTGAGCTCACGGACTCGGTTTGAACTTGACAAAACCGGGGGGGTGGAACATGCCCCAGCTCAACATGGCTTATGCACTAAGATTCCATCCAAACATAGCATAACCTAGGTAAAAATGGGGAAAAAATTAGTAGAAGAGTTTTACCCTACGGGGGTTGGGGGGAAAGGGGGGCCCAAAGGGAAAAACCCTTTCCCCCCCTTTTTCCTCTCCCCCCTTTTTTTCCTCTCCTAATTGAGCACAAGTGAGAAATAAGGGGAAAAAAAAACCTCATTTCTAACTTATGAGTTAATTTGGGCCTTAGGGCTATTTGGTTGAACCTTATTCAGCCCCCAAAAAGGGGTTTTAAACCCATTTCGGAGCACAAGGACCCGACTACTTTGGTCCATAAGCTGTTTACATCAAGAGTAAAGTGTGGGGGGGGATTTGGGATCATTTAGGTGTCTATGATGCAGTGGCGGGACCCACAAGCATGGGGCCCCCCCGTAGCCTATTTGGTCACTAGAATCTTTTTAAAGATTCAAGCCAAAGGTTTTCCGATGGCTTATGTCCGTGGTCAAGACAAGTCTTAGCGCTTCTGTCTACCGGGGGCCTTGTGGGTAGTTACCCTCGATCATGCTCAAAGTCTTTTGACAATGTTTGTACATCTTTGAGATTCATGTGTGGGGGGGGTCCCTTTTGGGGGTCGAAGGTATGGGAAACCCTCTAGTTAGGCTGGCATATAATCTGAACATGTAGGGCCATCTCTTCCCCTTTTGGGAATAGGAGGCCACGAAAAACCTAACGCCCCCGATCTTCATTACGAGATCTATCACAATAGTTCAAACTAAAAGGGGCGGGGGATGGGTGTAACTTTCCCCCCCCCTTATAAGAATTTGTCATCGAAATTGAACATACCTTTAAAACAAACAATCCCGGGTCTTTAACATCTCATCTTCTGCTCCTAGGATGCTTCCTATTCGGGGGGGTTCATCCATTTCACTTGACAAAAAATGTGCGATTATGGAGAACATGGTCCTACGGTCAACAATCTTCTGGATATTCCACGTAGGCAAAATCCTCATCCAACTCACGGGGGATGTAAGTCAAATATGAGTGGGATCGGAAAGTACTTCCTTAATATAGATATATGGAAGACATCATATGTACCCTCCCCAAAAAGGTAGTAAAATCCCTAAGCTACTAGTCCGATCCTTTCCGATATATTTCATCCATAAACCTCGAACTAGGCCCTTCCCCCTTTTTTCCAAACAGCATCACCTTCAATGGGAGATCCGTAAAACACCTTGTCTCCCCAACCCCCAAAAATTTTTGGCGTTTCATTTTGACATCTACATAGCTCTTCTACGGGCTAAGCGCTTTAATCCTTTCTTTGATCACATTCACCTTCTCCTTTGGTAGCTTTGTATTAAGTTTTGGGGGCCCAAAAAATGCCACTCACCAACCTCATCTCAATAGAGTGGAGTTTGAAACTTTTACCATAACGGTTTGGGGTATTTTTTGTTGTAAAGGGAAATTTGTAAGGGGAAATGTTTTAAAAATTTATATCCAAGGCACATGCTTAAAGTAGGTCCTCTAATGATTGGATAGTCCTCTCGAATGACCATCGGTCTATAGGTGAAATCAGATTACTAAAAATTCGATTTGTGCCTTTATACGAAAATGTCCATAACTTGGAATTGAATGGGATTTCGGGGATAATACTAACGGTATGCTATGCAACTTTGATGATGTTGTCAATATACAACTTAAAATTTTCCATAGAAAATGTGACATTGATTGGGATAAAGTGAGCTGCCTTGGTCAAGTGGTCCACAACCACCCAAATGGCATCCATACCCTTTTGAGCTTTGGGGGAAGTTTTGGGGGAAGTCTATGCTAATATTCTTTCATTTCCACTCCAGAATAGGCAGTGACTACAATAAACCATGGGGCCTTTGTCTTTCAGCCTTGGCTTACTAGAATGTGAGGCATCTAGACATGTGTGTGGCTACATCATTCTTCATTCTTCTCCAGCAGTAGGAACTCTTGAGGTCCTTGTACATTTTAGTGCTATGGGGGTGAATGGAGTATAGAGAGCTGTGTGCCTCTATCAAAACTGTGTCTCTCAAATCACCATCACTAGGCACAAATAACCTCCCTTTGAACTTGAGAATCCTACTTTCAGTTATAGAGAAATCCGGGTCCTTCTGGGTTTCCCTTTTGATTTTTCTATCAACCACGGCTCTACATGGTCCCTAAGTTGTGATCCTATCCACGGGCTAGGTTGTACCACCAATGCCGATAGTGACAAGGTGACACTTTCCATTAGTAGCTCCAAATCCAATTCCTGACCTCCTCTATGAGATGCTCATTGGTGGTTAGGCATGCAAGTGTCGATGAGTGGGATTTTTGACTAAGTGCATCAGCTACCACATTAGCCTTTCTTGGGTGATAGTGGATAGTACAATTATACTACTTCATCAACTCCATAAATGTAACCAGTGCATTGGTCATCCCAAATGACATCACCAAGAACTCATAATGCCCATACCTTGATCGAAGGGCCCTCTTGATGACATTATTATCCTTGATCACGAAATGGTGGTAGCCCGATCTAAGGTCAATCTTGGAAAATACCTTGGGACCCCATAAGATCAAACAAATCATCTATCCTTTGGGAATGGATACGGTTCTTGATAATTAGCTTATTAAGCTCTTGGTAATCAATGGACAACCTCATACTTTCGTCCTTCTTCTTGATGAATAGTACCGGTGCTTCTCATGGAGACACACTAGGTTTAATGAATCCCTTCTTCAAAAGATCCTGAAGTTGCACCTGTAATTCCTTCAACTCTATAGGGGCCATGCGGTAAGGGCTTTTCCCTTTTAAACGAGCGGAGTAGATCTATAACAAACTCTACCTCTCGGTCCGAGGGCAAACCTGTCAATTCATCCAGAAATACGTTGGGAAATCCCCTCACCACATCAAGCTCAGTTAATGGCCTAATCTCTATTTCAGTATCCATCATAGATGCTAAGCATCCCTAACATCCTTTATCTAGTAGTTTCTTCTTCGGGTCTTTTAAAAATAACCTTCTTAGGTTTCTTGGGCGTATCCTTGGAAGACAAACTCACCTTTATCACGAGGTCTGAAAATGATCGTCTCCTCTGCACATAGTACACTGGATCTGTATACGGACAATCAATCCATTTCTAGAATCATGTCAAAGTTGGCTATATCCAACTCGATTAAGTGAGCATTCAACTCATGTCCACCTATGGTCCTTTGGACAAGGCTCAAATCGTAGTTCAGGGGGTACTAAATTCTTGTAAGGGTACTCACTACCAAACTTTAGTCAATCCTTTGGTGGAATTCCCATCTTCTTTGCAAATGCCGGTGACACAAATGAATATGAGGCTCCTGGGTCAAATAACACATATGCAGGTAATAATGATATTAATAATGTACCTGTCACTACACTAGGTGCAGCCTCTGCATCCTTTGTGGTCATGGAAAACACTCGTCCTTGTGGTCTCTGGCCCTATGGGGACTATGTTGGTCTAGATGCTGTATAGGGCTGCTGGGGCCTAGGTGGTATAGTGTATGATGCATCACCTGGCCTCCAATAGGGGCATGTCCTCGCTAGATGGCTTGGCTGATCATAATGAAAACATCTTAGGCTCGATCCCAAGACTGAGATACAACGCTAGAATGGGAAGACTAGGAAGTTTGACTAGCTTCGGGCTTTCTGAACTATACTGGAGTTGGGTTGATATAAGGCACTCAGAAGGGTTTACTACCTCTGCTAGAGTCAGTAGGCCCCGTAGGCCTCTTTCTCGTTCCCTGTTGGGTCGAGAAATCATCTCTTTGCTAGTCTTAATAGACTTGGCCACTTGGATCACCTTGGCATATTCAGTTTCAACCCAACTATGGTTGACCCAATATCTGGTCTCAACCCTTTCTCAAACTTCTTAGCTTTAGCCCTATCCATTACATGAAAAGGGACCACTTTCCTACCACAGATGGGATAGGTGAATAACAAGGTGGGGGGGTAATTCTTGAGGTGGGTGAAAGTTCACTAACTCTTAGGTGCCTCTCCTCGAGCGATGTTTTGTCGGGTGATGTACATAGGCAAATAAAAAAGGGGGGGTGTGTCAATCCCATCAGTCGACATAGTTGTGGCCAGGGGTCTTCATTAGAACTCTTCTTGTGGCTTCCCTAGGCACCTCCCTTCTTCAACTGTTTTACTACCTCAATCAGAACAGATGGTGCACTATGCTAAATGTGAGAACATAATGAGCTATCATGTAAAGTAAATAAGCATCCAGGGGTCCTTCGATGGATTCCTCCCATTGGTAGATATTGGATGAAGATAAGGGCCCCCTTGAGAATGTTAATTTTCCCATATCTGACAAATTGCTTTACTTCTTCTTCTTTCCATCTGAAAAAATTCTGAATTTCCTCTAAGCAATTTTTCTTCAAAAATTGTTGGATCAAACTGCCTTTGGGTGGAGATAGCATACAAACTTGAAATTCTTCAATAGTTGGCCAAATCTCTACTAATCCAAACCAAAAAACATGCATGTTGGCATCCGGGGTTGAGGCACGCCCAGCAATTTGTGATGTAGCTTCAGACATTTAATCCAACCTAAAAATGACACATTCAAGGATTCTCACAATATTGGTGCCCACGTATTTATGTCTAAGGTCCATTGCCTCAACGTCTCATCTAACGAGCCCATGAATTTTTCTGAAACCAGTATAAACAATAAGATATGATGATTTATCAAAGCATTACTCATTAGCTAATGATTCAAACAAGCCTTTACCATTTCGCATTAAGCTCTTATATTTTTACGTGGTGACCAAAAGTGGAGAACAAACTAGCCTTGATAACTTTTATGTCGGGTGGTGACTATCTTTTCGAGGATAGAATCCGGAAAAAAAAGGATGGACAATAGGTGAATGAAAAAAACCTAATGGTCTTTCATGCCAAATGGCGATTCTTAGGGATAGAATTTTAGGTAAGAAGTGACGGACCAATCGGTGGAGGGAGATACCTAATGGCCTTTCATGCCAAATGGGGATTCTTGGGGATACAAACTATGATGATCTTTTTGGTACTTTGATTATTAATCAAGGAACTAATTTATTGTCTTTAGATGGTTGAGACCCCCCCTTTCACATGTCCGATTGCCTATATATCCATTGAAAGGAATCGGGGCTAACGTTTCAAACCATTGACCCTTTAAGACATAATATTTCTTGAGTTGATCCATTTAAACCCGTTTGGGTATTTCTTAGCCATTGTGGTCTACAAGTTTCCTGACTTTGCTTTGTAGAATTTCTTTGACAATGAATGGGCTGATCTAGCTGGACCTGAATTTTCCTCTTGGGTCATGAATTAGGGCTCTTTGTTGTTCCCCTTCCTCTATGTGATGGGGCTTTACATTCTTGTTAAAAACCTAGCCATTCTCAATTGATATTTCTTCAGATTATCCATGGCTTTCATGTGCCTTTCATCGAGAAAGTTGAGCTCATCATGTCTGGCCTTCACCCACTCTCCTTCAGGTAGCTGACTATCAAGAAGCACCCTTAGGGATGGTACCAAGATTTTCACGGGTAGAACCACCTCAACCCCATATACTACGGGAAAAGGGTTGCCCCTATTGAGGATCATCGAAATTTTGTATGCCCATAAGGCAAGGGGGAATTTTTCAGCCCCCTTTTGTTTTCACCCATCATGGTAGCTAACTTTGATATTCTTGTTAGCTACTTCTACTACCCCATTGATCTGGCCCTAAGTGGTAGAGCAATGCCTTCTGATGCCGAATTTTGTGTAGATTTTATCGATTTTGCCCCCAGAAATGGGATCCCTAATTTGATATCAATTCTTGAGGTACTCTATATCGAAAAATGATGTTTTCTTGGATGAACTTGGCCACCTTAGCAGATGTAAGGACTGCATAGGACTGAGCTTTTATCCACTTGGTGAAATAATCAATGGCTACGGGGGAAAAACTTCGTGGCCATTGGATACTTTAGGTTGACCTTTCCAATGATATCAATGCTCCAAGTGGAGAATGGCTAAGGTGATGAGTGAATGCAATTATTGAGGATATGTATGATCTTGGAAATATCGACACTTGTGGCATTTCTTGTGAAGTCCCATAATCTGCTTCCATTGTTTTCCCCTAATATCCTAGCACGAGGATCTTCTTAGATAACATCTTGGCATTCATATGGGGTCCACAAAGACCTTGATGAATTTCTTTCAAAAGTTGTAGCTTATTCCTCATCTAAAACAAAAATTGTATTCCGTCATAGGACCATTTGTATATGGGTCCTCTCGGAGAATAAACTAGGTGGCATATCTTTAAAAACTTCTTCTCTCTATCGGTTGCTTCAAACTGGATACTTCCCTTTTACGATGAAATCCACTATGTGAACGAACCCAAGGGACCATCCACAGTAAAAGAGTTCAGAATTGATAAATGGGCTGCTTCTTTGTTCTACCAAGAATGGTGAACTCTAGCCATAGGGGTTTCACTCTACCATAGAAGCCAAGGTTGCAAGGGCATCGACAAACTGTTATTATCCCTCTCAAGTATTTGAATGAAATTGTCTCAAAGTGTTCAATCACCTCTTCCCGGGTGTTCTTGATATGGCTTTAGCTTCTCATTTTTTTTCCACTTTCCAATTTTCGACGGGTGACAATTGATGAATCTCTATAAACCTTGATCCTTTTAATCCCAATAGTCAGGGTCGTTTCTAGTTCCAAAGGACAAGCTTCATATTCGACAATGTTGTTGGTACAGGGGAAGTCGAGGCGAAATGATGAAAGAAAATAAAGGCCGTCAGGAGTGACAAGTAATATTCCCGCACCACATCCCTTTTGATTGGCTGCTCCATCAAAGAATAACTGCCATTCATTGCTTTTCTTCTTCTTCTATTCTCGATTCCTTCATCGGAAAGGCATCATCCAAAGGGTCTTCCATCTTCTATGGGGTGAGTAGCCAAATGATCGGGTATGGCCTGTCCCTTGATAGAATTCTTAGTAACATAGGTGATGTCAAACTCTAATATCAAGGCCGATTTCTTGAAGAGATATTTGATGGGATCCATCTTTGAGATCAAATGCACCCGGGTAGGAAACTATGTAGCATCATAACCTTTTAGTTGCCCAAATCAAACATAACACAAGTTCTTTCCCCAAAAAAAGTGTACGGGTCTTATATTCTAGAAAATTCTTCTTGAGGTGATATATGGCGTGCTCTGCCCCCTTTTTTATTTCCTTCTATGTTAGCAAAGAGCCCATGGAATACTCTCCATGGACAAATACAACAAAAGTGGTTCTCCTTCCTTTGGTGGTGTCAATTTTGGGGTTTATAAGGTACTCCTTAATCTTGTCAAAGGCTTGTTGGCATTGGTCATTCCATTCCATGGGCTGATCCTTCTTAAAAACCCCTTTAAAATTGGTTCCGAGGGTTTTAGTCAAGCGAGCTATAAATCTGCTAATATATTGGATGTGACCCGAAATCCTCTTATTTGCTTCTCGATGCGAGGCATGGGCATTTCTTGAATTGCCTTAATCTTGATAAGGGGCAACTTCAATGCCTCTTTCACTCAACGAGAAGCTTAACAACTTCCCACCATTGCCCGAATACACATACGAGGGTTGATTTGGTGATACTTCTTGATTCTTTGAAGAATCTCCTTAGTCTTGAGAATATGCCCTTGCCGATCTTTAGACTTTACTATCATGTCATCCACATAGAATTCCACATATTTGTTCATCATGTCATGCAATATGGCCATGGCTGCTCTTTGATAGGTTGCCTCGGCATTCTTCAGTCCAAAAGGCATCACCTTGTAACAATAGGTTCCCCATTGAGTGGTGAAGGCTGTTTTCTCACGATCTTCTAGGTGCATACTTATTTGGTTGTATCCCAAGAATCCATCCATGAATAATAATAAAGCATGCCTTGCCATGTGAGGTAATGGGAAGTCATCTTTAGGGCTTACTTTGTTAATATCTCGATAGTCTACGCACATTCGTACCTTTCCATCTTTCTTCGGTACAGATATAATATTGGCCAACCATTGAGGGTACTTCACCACTAGTAGGAAACCCGTATTCCATTGCCCCACAACTTCTTCTCTGATCTTCTCACTCCATTCTTGTTGCATTCTTCGAAGCTTCTATTTTACCGGCTTTACCCCAGAGTAAGTCGATAATCGATGCTACACAATGATGGGTTCGATTCCAAGCATATCCTCATAAGACCAACAAAGACCTCGGCGAATTCCTTTAAAAGATTACTCATCTATTCTGCTTCTTCGTCATCAAGGATAGTGCCAATTTTTACCTCTCAAAGGCATTGGTGGGTTCCTAGATTAATAACCCGAGTATCCTCACGGATGGATTGGGCTTTCTTTGATTTGCATTGCTTTATTAATTCTTGATATTTATTAAGATCATCATTGGAAAAAGGAGGCAAGTTATATATGGAATCAGAAATTTCATTCATGGAAGGAGTAATAGAATCGTCATACAAGGACTCTGGACTCTTCTCAAAAGGGGAGATTGACACTGAATCACAAACAATAGATTCGACTACAGACTCAATAGCTGGCTTGATACTTTCACCAGGGGTAATCAGGCTAGTTGACTCAATAGCATGAGCAAACTTGAAGTTTTCTCTAATGCTTGTCCAGTTCAGAAGTGGGTCAGTGGCTTGATGGATGAGGAGATGTGGCAAAGGGCATTCTTCACCTTTTGAGAAAGTTACTACTATTTCTTTAGTGGCATCATATTCCTCTAGACAGGTGCCCGCTTCTTCATGAATACAAGCTGATTAATCTCATACTCTCAGAAGCCAAACTTTCTGAGGAGTGAAGATCGATGGAGACTGCTCAATCCCTTTTCTATAAAGTCTATCTTTTCGAGCCTATTGAGGGATGCCATCGCGGTACCTCTGTCACATCTTTGACCACCCTCACAAGGCTTTCCATTGCAATTGGTTTGGGTATAGTACATACAAACCATCATCCTCTGTGCTCTCCTCTATTTCATGCACACTTCTTCCTCTGAAAGGATGGAGCTTGAGCTCATGAAACTCTCGGGCTTTTGGCTCTTGTAGGAGAGAGAAAATGAAACCTTTCAAATCAATGGAAAGTGATAGACTCTAGATGAGCCTTATCTTCTTCTCCCACTCTCTCTTCATGAGAAGTCGAGGACTAGGTGCCTCCTTTGATTAGATCAATGTTGTAGGATCATCAGAGGAAGACCCAGTCTCAATCAGTTCAATTTTCCCGCTATCGATGATGCAAGCTCTTGGGTCACCTTCTTTGATTAGCATTTTCTATTGTTCCACTTTGTGAGTCACCCAATCAAACTCATCTTGGAAGAAAATTTCAAGTCCTGGATGCATCTTAGCGACATTTTCATCAAACCATGGCTCCACATTTTGACAAAGGGAAAATCCTCTTCTTCTTTCACAAAGTATCCATTGAGAGTACGGTAGTAAGTGGGGAAAATCTTCCTAGTCATCCTCAACACTTTCGCCCCTTTTACGGTTGGAGTGTACCCAAGACCATTCTTTCCTTTGTTCCTTTGCCATACTAGCCTGCTTTGGAACTCCTTGGTGATATTTCCCCCCATGCAGGAAAATACTCATGTTTTTATCATCGATTCCTTTGGGGACTTGGGTGGCTTCAAGTTAGCGGATTTTCTCCTTTGGAGCTTCTTTGGCAATGGTGCCCAAATGGTGTCTATTTCAAAACCCCCTGGGAAAAGCTGCTGTTCTTCATCATCCGATTCCTGAGGGACTCGAGATGGCTTCATAGTTAGCGAAATTTTTTTCCTTTGGAGCTTCTTTGGCAATGGCTGCACAAGTGGTGTCTATTTCAAAATCACTTTGGTTGCACCTCCTGGTCTTGTTCTTTACAAAAATCCCTTAAGTTAGAAAGGGGTTTTCCCTTTCTTAGTCTAAGGCATTCAAGGGGTTAATGTGGAGAGCCGTTGTGTTGGGTTTCCTTAGAAACTTCAGAATCTGAGAACATCGGGAGAAACTCCATTGCATATGTGTCTCCTACTTTAATATGTGCAGTCGTCTTGGTTTATCTCGATTGGCACTTGCACATTAGCTGAGACCTCAAGAGCCTTCACGGTTAACAGAAGGGATGCCATCAACAATCCCCTAAATGGAATATGTTTGCTTGAGGGGACTTCTTGAATTGAGACCAAGCCATTGGGTTCTTTGGCTCTTATCTTTCGCTCTTTCGCTAGTTTTGGCCTCGTTATACGGCTCTCTTTGCTAGAGCCTTGCCCTTGTAGTCTTTCCCACTTCTACTTTCCATAACATTGATTGGTTTGTTCACAATAATCTCAGTGGGATAACTATCTTCATCATCACTGTTGGTTAGGGTGATTATCCCCACCATAGAATCATCTTCTTATGATTCTCCTTCCCTGCTTAGGGTGGGAAGTCAAGGACCTCCACAAATATCCATTGCCCTGGCTCATAGCTTCTTTACTGCATTTGAAAGCTATTGGAATGCAGCGTCTACCACCTCTGAGATTATGTCATCTGGTCCTATTTCCTCCAGATCAACCAATTACTATCGGTAGTGAAGATCACTGACAGTTGCTTCCCCTAACAGTTTTTCAATTTCTTCTACCCTTTCTTGCATTCTCAATGTGTTGGAATACACTTCACACAATTTTTCTTCCAACTCAAATGTGGAGTACTATTCATCCATATAAATTTACGCGGGCTCTCCAGATTCCCCCTCATTGTTTGAATCTGATGTAGAGTCATCTCTTCCCATGCAGAGGGAAGGGTAAATGCCACCTGTTGGATCAACTATCAGATCATCACCACCAATAGCATAGACTGATAAACATGTCGGATGTTCTGGTGAGTAATAATCTAACTCATCATCATAATCATTGTACCAAGGCCCCCAGTAGTCATCCCAGTCTGGATACCCATCACCCTCTTGAGAATCAGATTCATCTCCATCCTTCTCATCTTCATTTTTGTCCTCATCGTCATCATCATCATCCTCTTCTTTGTTGATTTCACTCCCACTTGATTCTTCATTAGATTCCTCAGGGCCATCAAATTCTCTGGCATCCAAACGCTCATAGTATTCAGAGCGTATAGATCAAAATATTTCTATAAGGTTGGTCCTATCATTACTGGCTCGAAGTTGAACCAGTCCTGACTCATCATCCTCTGTGTCACTCCCTATGTGGATTAAGGAAGTGTATTCTTTGATCTGCTCCCCTATAGCCAATGTGGTTACTGCTCTGAGAAGATCAGCTATAATCTCTTCAATTACCTCTGGATTATCTTCTAAAGTTACAACAGGCTAAATTAGAGAAGTGGGATCACTCTCTTGGTCTTCCCCCAATGCATTTACTGACCATGTTGATGAAGTCTTCTTTGGGGAATCGGGTAGTGCAAGCATATCCTTCTAATCGTACCCATCCATCCATCCGTCCATCCTTCTTTTGGGTTATACACCAAACCTTGAGAATGGGATTGGTATGAGGGTGATGAGGGATATGAAGTGGGATGGTATGAAGATGGTGTAATGTGAGAGGTAGGATATGGCAGAGGCTGATAAAATGGTGAAGGCTAATAATGTGGCGGAGGCTGGTAATACAGTGCGGTGGATTCTTCTAATGAGAAGAGATGGATGGGGAGCGCCCAATCTTTTGACTCTTTCTCTAATGATTCTCTTCTTCTGGGGGTTCTTAAGACTCCAGCCCTTGGACTCATGATTTTCTTATAACTGCAAGCATTCATATGATTCTTCTGAGCTCTAGGTACAATTAGTTGAGTAGGGTCACTCTCTATAGTTTCTTCATCCAAATTGTTCACATGATCGGGGAGTGGATTGGTATTGACATTGGGAGGCTATTTGATGTTGACCTCAATGGTTCCATTGTCTACCAAGTTTTAAATTGCATGCTGTAAACCCAAACATCTTTAAGTATTGTGCCCCTCCTGAGTGTGGTAGGCACAATACTCATGATCCCTATACCAAGCTGGAGGAGGGTTACTGATCACTTTTGGAGCCACTATCCCTAGCAATCCTTGCTTCTTTAACTTTTCATATGCAAGTGTTATGGGCATTCCCAGATGAAAAAACTACCTTCTTGGGCGAGAAGCCTTTTGGGCAGGTGCATCTGCTTGTATTGTGAAGGGCTGAGAAGAAGTGGCTGGTGAGACTGACTGCTAAACTACACTCACCATATTAGTTTTTGGACCCTTTCCCTATCCAACTTGGGTGTTCTTGCTTGAAGCTTGGGAGGATCCTTGATACTGGGCCTCTCTCAGAATTCTGTTCTCCACCCGTGTGCCGGTGGCTATCAAGGCATCAAAAGTTTTTAAATGCTGATAGTAAAGAACATCGTAATAGGGCTTTGACAAGTTATGTATTAACATCTCTACCTACTCTGCTTCTGAAGGCCTATCTACCATCTTGGCGGCCTTGTCTCTGAATCTCATCAAGAAGGCAGTGAATACTTCTTGAGGCTGCTTCCTCAACGTCTCAAGCGCCTGAAGTTTCACATCCACCTCAGTATTGTAGGAGTACTGTTTGGTGAAGGCCTTCACTATTGTCACCCAATTCTGAGTTTGTGATGACTCCAACTACATGAACGACCTCAGTGCTGGTCCAGATAGGGTTAACATGAAGGCTTGCCCCATCTGGTTATCTATAAGTGGCTACGACTTAGCGATGCTGAGGAAAACCTTAAGATGAGCCTTGGGGTCTCTTGACCCATCAAACCTATTAGTCTGCCACTTGAATTTCTTTGGAATTCTTTCTCCAGAGAAGAAACTCATTTCCCCAGAATCCACTGCTTGGCCTTCTGAGCCTTTTTCTGCTCGAATCATGTTCTCCAACTTCTCTAACTGCTCTCTATGCTTCCTTTCTTTCTCCGTCTTTGAAGGCTCAAAGTGGACGTGTTATGTAAATTCCTCTTCTTCACCTTTGATCACTACCCTAGGAGGGGGGAGGCTGGAATAGGCCCCTCATTGACCATTCAAACGGGAAGCTGAAGATCCTCTCTGACCGGTTGGTCAGACATGCTCTGGTTCCCCTGAGTCAACTTGGGAAGAATTCCCACGATGACCTATAGCTCCATTCTGGTCCACATCTCCCATTGTCGGTGCTGGCTCATTTTTGGGATCAGCTCTGGGAGGGTTCTGAAGTGTATGCTGTATCTGAGCTATCCCTCTTTTGACTTTAACTATTTCTGTCTGCAAGGTCTCCACAGGACAGACCCATGCTTGTTTGGGTGTTTCCATGTTGGGTGGATCCATGCTTACTGGGCTGTAATCACCTGGTAGTAGACAATCTGGAGGAGATGACGGAGGTGATTTTGGATTTAGACAAGTCAACCGATTACCCTGACGCATCCAAAGGGACCGTGGTGAATACTTGAGGTGTGGAATTGTGACTAAACCAAAAGTAGTTTATTTTAGGATTCTTGAATTCCCAACCCCTTATTCAGACATTCACTAAATTAATAACCAATGATTTATCCAAAGTCAGTCCGTTAAATGGTAGGGGTGGATAGGGTTTGATGCCTCTGGTCCACCCAATGTCATAAGCGGGAAGTTCATAAAAATGGCTTATTGAGAATATTCCCATAAGACATTCCATGTAATGAAGTCATGCTTTCCTTACTCTTTTTCCCACTAGGTGTCCTTTCTTTGGATTTTTCTTGGGACTTCTCGAGACTTGATGTGACTCTGATAGGATTGCCCCTGAATCACATATCTGAAATTTTTCCTTAAGGAGGAGGGACACCTTCTATCCAAAATCCACTTTAGGAAAGCAATTCTTTATGACTAGAATATAGTGTAGGAACATTCATTTTCAAGACCGCAAATAATTTCTACAGTTAGCTTGTGGCGCTTCTAGCTTCTTTATCTATCTTTTACATAATTCGAGCATACGGTGGATGCAATAGGACTGACAAGGCTTCCTTGATAGGATCTATATATGAAAGGTATGTGATCCTTTTGATATACCAGTAGGTACGAGATCAAGGGGGTGACTTCCTTGCCCATTACTCATGACTACACACGAGGTTAAGCAATTGGCCACGGGGTGGTGGAATCGTGAGTGATTGTGTGCAAAAGTGTAATGTAGGGTAACCATCATTCGATCTCAGAATGTCATAAAGTGCTCATACCTCCCCGAGAGTGCTGGCACAAATACAGACATCCTCGCTATTTGATGATGCATTTGATCTCATAATGCTATAAAGTGCACGGACCTCCCCGAGGGTGTTGGCACAAATACAACATCCTCGTCGTTTGACGATACCTTTCATTCTTGTACAGGAAGTGGGTATCATTTACTCTCAGAGCACTCTCTATGACATACATTGACCTCCCTAAGGGTGCGGACATGATAGGGAGTCCCTCGTCAAATTATTTCACTTCGAGCATGTTACATGATGTAGTTAGTGAATACAATTACAAACATAGGGTTAGCCAAGCATATTTTCAAACAAATGTGGTGAAAAATGTTCCTACATTTAGAGGTAGCATCTAGTATTGGAAGCTTGACATTTGTCCCCAGTGGAGTCGCCACTATGAGGGTAGCGGCCGAAGATAGGTTTTGCATCCCTATCCTCTCTCCTCTCTCTTTCTTCACCTTCATGTGAGGGGGAGGGGTTCGTGTCGTGTGTGCTTCACTTTTGGGTCTCACACCACCGTATCGTCACTTGGAGATACATGGAGGCCTATTTTGCAAGAGTGTAAAATTCATCATTTGAGATGGGGGTTTTGATGATGGTCCAATTTAGGGATTGGGATCATGTAAATGGGATTTTGAGTTGCCACCTAGGGTTATGGGCCTAGGATCTGGGGGTGGGACCGATTCCTGAGAAAAGGGCTTGAAATTTGGTCTGGTCCAGAGATTTAGGGTAAGTGTCAGGTTATAGAGTTGGGAAGGGGTTAAGCACCCAATCTGCCCGGTTCAACCAGTCTTCTTAGTAGATGCTTGAGAACAAATATTTTTCACAATTATTACTATTCCACATGTATGACTAAGTTATCATTCATATATACATTAATTGAATTCATACTACTATATACACTAAAACAAGGTCTGTTTAAAGTCTACATTATGACAAGTTGGTTGAGAAATTATACCTGAATTTGACCCCTGTTTCGGGTCAAGAGGGGTGGGCCCCTGATTGGTACTGGCTGGGACAGTCTTTCGGATTCTCCTATCTCAGAGGAAGATGATCTTTACCTCCAACTTCTTTTCTTGAGAGATGCTGATTGTGATAGTATTCGGACAGAGTTTCGGCTAGGAACAGTAGCTTTCAGATTTGGATTTGGACAGAGCTCCGGTTAGGGAAGCTATTTTTGAATTTAGATTCTGACAGAGCTTCAGCTAGGGAAGGCTATTTCTAGGCTTGGGATGAGGTGGCACTCCGGCAGAGCTTCTGCTATGGATAGGCTAAGGGAGGGCTAGGCTGAGGTGGCACTTCGACAGAGCTTCCGCTGGGAATGGCTATTTTTGGAAATATTTTAGGGACACTGAGACAGGGGTTTGGCTAGGAAAGTTTATTTCTGAAAAGAAACGGGCCGACCTAAATATGGATTGAAGAACTCCAAAGTCCTAAAGAACACTTTGAAGATCCAAACAGAGTTTCAGATCTTAACAAAGATCTCTTCGTAGACCCAAAGAACCTCAAAAAATGGGGGTTTTCTATCTCAAGAACGCTCAAGAACACTCAGTAACACTCGAGAACACTCAAGGGAAGTGGCTCAAGAACATCCTATTTTTGGCTAAAAATTGGATCTAACTAAGAATTTGGATTGAAGATCTTCAAGATCCCAAAGAACACTTCGAAGATCCAAATGAGTTTTCGAAACTTGATGAAGATCGCTCCAAAGATCAGAAGAAAATTAAGAAGAGGTGGGGAGGAAAATTTCACTCTGAAAGGGGATTCTGATGTGTTGGTGTGTTTTTTTCTAAGGGAGGGGGTATTTATAGTTTTTCCTAGCCAAATAGGAGAGGGGGGAATCCCTTTATCCAGTGGATGAAAAGGAGGGCTCTTGCCTAAAGTGAAGAGATAGGATTTTGTTCCAATGGGTAAACAGGGGGGTTGAAGGCAAAAATGGGTGGGAAGGGCTTTTGTCCAGTGGGTAAAAGGAGATTTTCAGAAAAAATGGGAGGAGAGAAATTTTAGCTGAAAAAAGGTGATTTTGGAAAAGTAGGAGAAGAGAGAAAGTTTAGCCAGAAAAAGGTGATTTTTAAAAAAATGGGAGGAGAGAGAAACTTTAGCCGAAAAAAAGTGATTTTTGAAAAAGCAGGAGGAGAGAGAAGGTTTAGTCGAAAAAGGTAATTTTTGAAAAAGCGAGAGGAGAGAAGGTTTAACCGAAAGGTATTTTAAAAAGCGAGGAGGAGAGAAGTTTAGCCGAAAAGCTATTTTGAAAAAGGAGAGAGAAGGTTTAGCAAAAAGGTAGTTTTAAAAAGCGAGGAGGAGAAAGGTTTAGCCGAGAAAAGGGTTTTAAAAAGCGAGAGGAGAGAAGGTTTAGCGGAAAAGATAGTTTTGAAAAGCGAGAGGAGAGAAGGTTTAGCAAGGGGGGGGTTCAAAGGGGAAAGGGGGGGAATATGGGAAAGGGGAAAGGGGGGGTTTTGGGGGAATTTTGAGGGGGGGATGCAAAGGTGGTGAGGGCCCCAAAGGAAATTATTTAAAAGGTGATGGGAAGTGTTTTGAAAAGCTATGCAATTCAAAGAATGGAAATGCACTTTTTGGGGGGGGGCACGGCTTGGGGGGGAGGGTGCAAGGGTGGGCGGCTGTTTTTGGGTGGCGGAGATCCCTTGGGATTTTGGGTACAAAACGAAAATGTTTTCTGTAATTTATTTTCGGTCATCTTGGTTTTATATGGCCCAAAAATTTGGCCCCCTTTCCCCGTGGGGTTTGGGGTTTGAACCCGGGGGGGGGTTTGGGGGGAAAGGGGGGGGATAATTTTGGGGTTTTTGGGGGGGTAGGTTTTTTTTTGGTTTCCCGGATTTTGGGAATATGGGGAAGGGTAATTTTGGGGTATTCAAATCGTCGGTCCAATTTTTTGCATATTCATCAAAACGTATTTTGGGAATTTCATTTTAATCATTTTACCTTCTTTCTTTGAAAAATTTTAAAAAATTTTTAAGGGGCCCAGGGTTTTAGAAGGAATGTTTCCATCGGGACTCTGTATGGAAGCCAAAGTCACGCCAAGATCCATATTTCATCATAGCGGAGGAAAGTGACAATGGCTAAAGGACAAAGAAAAGAATGACCACATTTGTCACCGAGCATATACTCTCGTCATCTTGCTTTTGATTCTGACGGAGTTAAAAAATGCAATAGATAATATCTCTAAAGTTTTAGGACTTACAGGGCTGCCAATTGGAGGGGAAAAGGGAAATTTTGATCTTCAATCCTATAAAAAGTTAGTATTTTGATCTGATTCTTCCTTAGCTAGGCTTGCATGTGTCGGGTTTGAAATATGGTCTCCATCTTTGGGCCTTTCGAGCCAATCTGGACTATCTAGGACCAATGGTTACAAAGAGGAATTCGCTACTCTTTCAATCTTGTAATAAGTAAGAAAAGAAATGTTTTATACTTGGATTTTCTTGGTGGGCTTCACATGTGCCGATTCGAGGGTTTGATCTATGAGATCGGGCCACTCGGATCTGACTCAAAGAAGAAGGGTCTCCTGGGGTCGGGTTAACAACATTGGACCAGTTGGGGTCGGATAAAAGTGATTGGGCTGCCTAGGGCCAAGTAAATGCAATTGGGCCACTTGGGGCCGGGTCAATGAGATTGGGCACTTGGGGCCGAGTAAATGCAATTAGGCCACTTGGGGCCGGTCAATGAATTGGGCCTCTGAGGCGGACTAAATGTAATTAGGCCACTTAGTTGGAGTCAATGAGATTGGGCTGCACAGGGCGGGTAAATTATGTCTCCTCTTGATTTTCCTTGATTCTTTCTTGTTTTTTGTCTTAACTGAAGTTCTTCCAAGGGAGAGTGAGACATGTAGATCCTTCTACTGTTCGGTCACATGCCAGTGCTACCGATCCTTCACAAATAGGGCTCTCTATTAGTGCCGGTGGGTCTCTTAGAGTGGCTAACGTCCCCTTTCATCGCTTCCCTGCCTGGACCTATCCCGACGCGGCCAACCCTAGTCTCCCTCATCTTCTGGAGCCAAACATAGATGTAGATGCTTCCCTTGGGCTGCCTATTCCTTATGATTATGTGAGTATTTGATCATTTTCTAATTAACTCTTGACTTCCTTTGGTTGATATGCTCTTTCTCAGGTGTCCTCGAAGGTCTATGTTGAGATTAGGAGGATGCACTATGGCCTGTGCGAGGTGATAATTATGAAGGATCGAAAGATTGCCTGGCAGGGTGCATTGATTGAGGACCTAACCCAGAGGTTGGAACAGGTTGGACTAGCGTCTGTGGACTCCCGATTCTTCAAAGGGTGGTTAATCAGTTCAGATGATGGCTTTTGACCCATAGGGGTTTGTTCATTTCTGTAAAACAACACATGGATATTTTCTTTCTTTTTTTTCCCCCCCCTTTTTTGTTTATTATTTTATTTAATTCTATGCTTACTTTCACAAAGAAAATCTTTCTTTTTTTTTTTTCTTTTTGTTTGCATGCAATACTTAGGCACAATCAATTCCATAACTCAAGTCATAATTAGAATAATCAAGATAACACGAAAATCCAAATACTTCCTCATTCCATTACATGAAAAGGGGACGGTTTCCTACCCCAAAAACGGGATAGGTGAATAATAAGGTGGGGGGATACTTCTTGAGGTGGGTGAAAGTTCACTAACTCTTTGGGGTAAAGGGGGGTTTTTAAAAGGGAAAATAGGTGGGGGGGGTTTTTGTCCGATTTGGGGAAAGGGGTTTCGAGAAAAAAAAAGGGAGGGAGAGAAAAAGGTGTTTTTTTGGGGCAGGAGGAGGGGGGGAGGCAGCCAAAAAGGTAGTTTTCAAAAATGAGAGGAAAGAGAATGTTTAGCTAGAAAAACAGGTTTTCAAAAAGTGGGAGGAGAGAAGGTTTAGCAAAGAGGCGTTTTTAAAAAACAAAAAGGGAGAAAGGTTTAGCTAAAAATGTAGTTTTGAAAATCGAGAGGGAGAGAAAGTTTAGCGAGAAAAGCGGTTTTCAAAAAAATAGGGGGGAAATGGTTTAGTGAAAAAAATAGTTTTAGAGAGTGGGAGGAGAGAAAGGTTTAGCCAAAAAAGGCAATTTTTAGAAAAGCTAGAGGAGATAGAAGGTTTAGCCAGAAAAGGTAGTTTTTTAAAAAAGTGGGAGGAGAGAGAAATTTTAGTCGAAAAAGGTAGTTTTCGAAAAAGTAGGAGGAGAGAGAAGGTTTAGCCTGAAAATGTAGTTTTCAAAAAAGCAGGAGGAGAGAGAAAGTTTATGCAAGTAGTGTGGGTGATGTCATGGGTGCACGAATACATGGGTGTGCAGGCAATATGCACAGCGGGTGCGTGCAAGAGCGGGTGTGTAGGCAATGTGCACTTTTGGGGCCAGGGTGGTTTGGGATAGTGTGGCCCGGCCTTTGCGGGTAAGGTGTGCACAACATGCAGCAAGGGCATGCATAGTGTGCGGTGGGGGTACGTAAGCGTGCGATGGGGCCCCCCTTTTCGTATTCTTGGGCACCACGCTTGTGGTGGGGCCGACCCCTTTTCGGCAGGGAAAGCATGATATGCTCCGGGGGAGACATTCGACAGGGGTGTGCAGGGGTGTGTATGGCTGTGTGCATGGCTATGGGGCTGTGTGCATGGCATAGCGTGATTTTTCGGGAATGATTTTTTAAGCACTATTCATCTGTATGGTCATCTTAACTAGATTCCTTCTATATGAAAAGTTGGACCCCCTTTTCTCCCAAGCGGGGATTTCGGGGGTTTTAAACCCGGGGGTGTTTTTTTTTTATCCAGTTTTGAGATGAATTTTAGGGTGTTTGGGTTAGGTGAGAGATTTTTCATGTTTCTAGCGAGACTATCCGTTTTGGGGGCATTGCGGGAAGGTATGATTTTTTGGGGATGATTACCAGAGATCCGTCAGTCCAATTATGGCATATCATATATCGTTGGAATTATATTTCTAAGCACTATTTATCTATCGATCATCTTGACGATTCCTTCATATATGAAAATTCAAAATTAGACCTTGCTCTCTCTCATAGGGACTCTAGGGTTTATAGGGAATGTTTCCATCGGGATCTCCGGTGGGGGGAAAATCATGCCCGATCCTTATTCCATCATAGCCAAGGGGGACAAAATTTGGTGTCTATACTTGGTTTTTCTAGTTGGGTATTTGGGAATTTTATTTGGTTGGTCGATGTGAGCAATATGCCTTGAAAAAATGTGATTTTCTAGGAAGATTGCGGCAATTTGGCGCTCCTATTTTGGCGTTCCATATAAATTTTTATTTGAGCACTATCCATCATTTAACTTGATTGGATTCTTTCGTATATAAAAAACTAAAATTGGACCCCCTTTCCCCCCCGCATGAGGTTTTCTGGGTTTCGGACCCAAAATGTTTCCATTAGCATCTCTATTGGTCAAAAGTCGGAAGTCATGTTGAAGATCCATATTTCATCATAGCTAAAGGAGGGTGAAAAAATTGGGGGTTTACACTAGGTGATTCTGACCCGAAGGGATGGATCCACCCCAAAATGGAAACACCCAAACAGAACTGGGGCTATCCCATGGAGACCTTTGAGATAGAAATGGCTGAAGTCAAAAGTGGGATAGCTTAGATACTAAAAACAGAATCCTATTAGAACTGATCCCGGGGGAAAGATCTAGCATCATATAGGAGATATAGACCGAATGGAGCTACAAGTCATCGTGGGATTTTTTACGAGTTGACTCGGGGAACGAGCATGTCCGACCAACCAGCCAAAGGATCTTCACTTACCCTCCCAATGGTCAACAAGGGGCCTATTCGGGGGCCCTCCTACTAGGTAGTATTGCAATATGAGGAAAGGGGTTTTTAGCACACATCCGGGTAGAGCTTCCAAAACAGACGAGAGAAAAAAAGTCGGGGGAAAAATGAAAAAGTTGGAGACTATGTTCTGAGTAGGGAAGGGTTCGGAAGCCAAGCAGTAGTGTCAGACAAAATGAGTTTCTTTTTTGGGGTAAGGATTCTCGAGAAATTCAAGTGGCGGTGAAGATTTGATGGGTCGGGGAACCCAAAACTCATCTCAAAGTCTTCCTAATCAGTTGGGCAAGCCTTCATGTTAACCCTATCGGGGGTAACACTAAGGTGGCTCACAGATTGGAGTCATCACAAACTCGAATTTGGGGAATGGTAGTGAAAACCTTCACCAAAACGTACTCTTATAATCTTGAGGTGGATGTGAAGCGTTGGGAGCTTGAGACATTGAGGCATCAGCCTAAAGAAGGATTCATTGCCTTCTTGATGAGATTGAGACAAGGCCACCAAGATGGCAAATAGGCTTTAAAGCGGGGCAAGTGGAGATGTTTAAGAACTTGTCAAAGCCCTAATATGTTCTTTACTATCAACATATCTAAACCTTTAATGCCTTGATAGCCACCCACACGGTGGAGAATAGAATTACGAGAGGGGTTGTCGTCAAGGATCCTCCCAAGATGCAAGTAAGAATACGAGTTGGGCGTGGAAAAAGTTCGGGAAAATAATATGGTGAGTGAGTTCAACGATCGAGGGATCTTTGGGCCCCTTCCTCACAACCCTTCATAATACAAACGGGTGCACCCTCCCGGGAAAGGGCCCCCCATCCAGAAGGCAATTTTATGATTTGGGAATGCACATTGCGGCATATGAGAAGTTAAAAAGCGAGGGGTTGCTAGGGATAGTGGCTCCAAGAGTGATCAGCAACCCTCGTCCGACTTGGTATAGGGATCATGAATATTATGCTTACCACACTCGGAAGGGGCACAACAAATTTAAAGATGTTAGGGTTTACGATATGCAATTGGGGCTTGGTAGACAACGGGGCCATTGAAGTCAAGATCGGCAATCTCCCAATGTCAATACCAATCCACTCCTTGATCATGTGAACAATGCGGAAGAAGACACGAAATGACCCTACTCAACTCATTGTACCTAGAGCTCAAAAGAATCATTTGAATGCCCCTGCTTAGGAAGAATCATGAGTCAAAGGGCTGGAGTCATAAAAACCCCGGAAGAAGAGAATCATCGGAGGAAGAGTTAGAAGATCGGATGCCCCGTTCATCCTTCCTCATCGAAGAATTCACCCCCCCATATTATCAACCTCCACCCCCTTTTTAGCCTCCATAAAAATCATCACTTTCCCCCCCATCAAAGTGAAGGAATCTCCTCATCCTATCACCCCCAATCTTTATATCCTACTTCCTATATTACATCATCTTTATACCATCCAACTTCTTATCTCTCATCTCCCTCATACCAATTCCATTCTCAAGGTTCGGTGTATAACCCAAGAGAAGGATGGATGGATGGGTACAAATGGAAGGATATACATGCACTACCAGATTCCCCGAGGATGACCTCATCAACAGGATCGGTGAATGTTCTAGGAGAAGAACAGGAAAGTGATCCTACTTCTTTAATTCAGCCTGCTGTATCTTCAAAAGATAATCCAGAAATAATTGAAGAGATTACAGCTAATCTTCTCAGAGCGGTAACCACATTGGCCATAGGGGAGCAGATCAAAGAATACACTTCCTTAATCCATATAGGAAGTGACAACGAGATGATGAGTT
>CM040973.1:22890113-22913283 GCA_022985045.1 Macadamia tetraphylla
CCAAGAGTCAATGACGGATTTTTTAAAACACATCAACTACCACATTGGCCTTTCTTGGGTGATAGTGGATAGTACAGCTTATAGTCCTTCATCAATTCCAACCAATGCCTCTGCCTCATGTTGAGCTCCTTTTGGTGACAAAGTATTTGAGGCTTTTATGGTCACTAAAGATCTCACTCTTCTCACCATACACATAGTGTCCCCAAATTTAAAAGGAAAAAAATCAAAATTCCAACTCCAAATCATAGGTGGGTTAGTTTTTCCCATAATCCTTCAATTGAGGGATGCAAAAGCAATGACCTTCCTGTCGATCAATACACAACCCAATCCTAGCTTGGAGGCATCACTATACACAACCATCCAAAACCCACGATCGGAATAGTCGAACCGGAGTTGATACCAACCTTTACCTTAGCTCCTTGAAGCTCTTTTCATAAGCATCAGACCATTTTAAATTTCACACCCTTCCATGTGAGTCGATTGGGGGGTAGCAATGGGACAAGTTCTCAATAAACCTCCTAGTACCGGGGCCAAACCCCCGAAAAACTATGTATATCTGCTACTCTTAGGAGTCTCCCACTCTAGAACGCCTTCACCTTCCCCGGTCAACCTCTATACCCTTGTCCAAAAATATGGCCTAGGAATGCCATTTGGACAACCAAAACTGACTTGCTGAATTTGGCATAGAGTTGCTTCTCCTCGACGCTGCAATACTAACCCAGTGAAAGATGTTCCTACACTCTTGGAGTAAACCAAGAGGTCATTAATGAACATAATTACAAATTTATACAAGACATCCTGAATACCCAATTCATCAATTCCATAAATGTAGCCAAGTAGAGTTAACCCAATGACATCACTAAGAACTCATAATGTCTATCCCTTTGATCCAAGGCCATCTTGCGATATCATATGCTTGTTTTTGAGCTGGTGGTAGCCCGATCTAAGGTCAATCTTGGAGAACACCTTGGCACCTGAATCGATCAAACAAGTCATCCTTGGTAAAGGATACCGTTTTTGATGGTTAGCTTATTAAGCCCCCTTTGTCAATACACAACCTTATACTTCCATCTTTCTTCTTGACGAACAAATCGGCCACCATGGAGACAGCTTAGGTCTAATGTTTCCCTTTCTTCGATGGTCCCAAAGTTGCACCTACAATTTTTCAACTCTATTTTGCGGAAGGGGCCCTTTTTGACACTAGTGTCAAAATGGGAGTAGGTCTATAGCAAACTCGCTTGGCTCGGGTAAACTTATCAAGTCATCCAAAAATACATCAAAAACCCTCACCACATCAAGCTCGATCGATGGCCTAATTCTATCTCAATATCCATCACAAAGCAAGAGCCTTGAACCATTATTAGCAATTTCATCATCCGGAGACCGATATAATAACCTTCTTGGGTTTCTTAGGCTTACCCCTTTTGGGAACACAAACTCATCATCATCACAAGGTCTAAATGATAGTCTTATCTCGCACATAGCAAAGGGGCTCGATGCAAACTAGTCCATTCCTAGAATCACGTCAACTCGCTATATCCAACTTGATCAAATGAGCATTCAACTCATGTCTTCCCGTGGTCACCGGACAAGGCTCATATACATAGTTTAGACCTACTACATTTCCTCAGGGTACTCACCGCCAAACACGGTCAATCCTTTGGGTGCTATCCCATTTTTTGCAAATGCCGGTGGCACAAACGAATGTGAAGCTCCCGAGTCAAATAACACATGTGGGGGCAATAATGATATCAATAATGTACCTATCACTACACCGGTGAAACCCTCTACATCTTTCACGGTTATGGCAAAATTTTTCCCCTATGGACTGGGCCCTAGGGGGCTGACGGTCAAAGTGAAATAGGTCTACCGAGGCCTGGGTGGCATAGGGGGGCATCACCGGGCCTCCGGGGCAGTCTCGCTAGGTGGCTCGGCTGATCACAATGAAAACCCCTTGGGCTTAATGTAGACCGAGATACAACACTAAAACGGGAAGATTGGGGGGGACAGGGGGCTTTCAATTGTACCAAAAAGTTAGGTTGATAAAAGGCACCAAGGGTTTGCCACCTCCCTAGAATGAGTAGCCCCATAGGCCTCTTTTCCCTCCCCATCCCCAGAAATTATCTATGCCGATTTCAATAGATTTGGCCATTTGGACCACCTCAAAGATAAGTCCGAGTTTCAACCCAACTATGGTTGATCCAATACCGCCTTTAAACCCCTTTTCTCAAACTTCTTTGCTTTAGCCCTAACTTTAAGATGTTCAGAGCAAAATGGAATAGCTCCTCAAAACGTTGATACTTAAGGCATCGAGAACCTGTACTAAGGGAGAACTCACTCTCCCTATCCCGTTTTTTAGAAAATAGTTCTCAAAGAAGGCTCCTTTGAAGTCCCAACTAGGGTTTGGGTTATCCCCTAATGGGCTAAAGAGCACCAATCATCACCTCATTTTGAAATGATAGTTATACAAAAAATTTTTCCCCTTCATCGATGCAGCCCATTAGTTAAACACCTTTTCCATACCACCAATCCATCTAATACAACGAATCTTGGCCCACCTTTGAGAAGCATGGCCTTTTGTTGTTGAAACTTCTCCATCATCTTTGTTAGGTTTGTCCAACCCTCTACGTGTTCTTGGGCTTGTTCTGGTGCCGGGTTTGGTACATGCCCATGTACATTTTGCTACCTAAGCCCATGCACTAGTGCCCCAGTTGATATTTGAAGGGTATCCAATCCAGCAAGTACTGGAACGGGTGCCAGTGGAGTAGGAGGTGTTGGCGGTGCATTACAGGCATCCATTGCCTCTTGGATCCTATTATCGATCCCGGCCAAACTGATTCTATCTTTCCTAAATTTCCCCCATCATATTATCCATGATGGATGCCCCCCATGAGTAGAAGATCAGGACCCGGGGGCACACTCCTGCACATGTAGGGAAGGGAGGTGACGGTATGAGGGGGATCAGACGAGTGTTCGACATGACATGACCCGTGGAGGAACCATTAGACAAGGTTGATATAATTGGAACACATGCATACATAGGGGTCCCACACATACATAAGGCAAAATTAGGGTTAAAGCAACAAAAAGGGGTCCACACACATTGGGATCCAATCGCATGCATATCCCAAAGAGGCACATATTTGAGGAAACAAATGATAACAAAGATTTGGAAAATAAAAAAAAAAATTATTTCCAAAATAGTTCACCTGAAACAAGGACTACTTTCACCGCAAATATGGATTGATTCACCAGAAATATCAGTGTTATTTTTTGTGACCAAAACAGCGAGAAAATTGGAACTTTCCAACTCACCAAAAATAGGCACCGGAAGTAGGTCCAGAGTTTTTGGTGGGTTGTTTCCGATGGACCTAAAACGGCTATAAATAGACTCGGGTTTATGTTCTAATTCAAAAAACCCTAATCTAACTCATGGAGAAGATGAGGAAATGGCCAAGGAGATTCTTCCAACCCATTCCCCACTTCCTTCTTGATATTTCACAATCGATTGACGTCATCTACGCATCTAAGGTACGTTTTCTTCATTCTCCGACCTAGTTTTGAGATTTTCCTCCCCGTGAGCTTTGTTTCAATCTCCAAGTAGGTTTTTTTTTGAATCCATAGGAATCATATTACAAGAATGTAGGGATGCGTGTACATACTGCGTTGTCACACAAGAGGAACAAGTCGCTCCTCCGAGCACAATACAACCCACCTATTCTGCTTTGTGGATGAGTAAGATCGGGGGGAAAGCTTTGAGTACCACAATGTGGACCCAAGAAAATACGTGAGGACAAGAGACTTCTACCAATTCCTCCTTAATTTGAGGCGATTGGGTGGTACCGTATCTTGAAACCTAACAAAAATACTCCCCAAACCCCGGGTGAGATTGTTCTACCCAACCTCTAGTGCATGAATAGAGGCATCAAGAGATGTGGATCACCTCCACATAAGGGGGGGTCGAGATTTTGACATGAGGCAACTGCCAACCTTCTAATGGTTGACAACATTGGTGACCTATTTTATTGCCCCCTCCCTAACTTATGATTTTCAGAGCCCGGACACTCTTCAAGAGATAAACAATATGTTGACCAAGCAAGCTCATGGATGGGAACGCACAACTAGCTACCTTGCCACTCCCAAGGTTGTCTGCCGCCCAGTCCAGCTAAACATTCTCCCCACCTATGGGCACACGATGAGGTTTTTAGATTGCATGCCTATGTGACTTACAAAGATTTATATGGGGTGCAAATATGTTTTCCTTCCTTTGATGTAGACCATGGAAATTAGGTTCGAGGAGGGATCAAAGTCGGGAACTTATGTTATAGGAGGATATGACCCACATCTTCCTTCGCTGGGTGGATTTGGAGGGCGAGGGATGCTTGGGTGATGAAGTCATAGATTTCAACCAAGACTCTCGAGGAAGATGACCCTAGACATGGGTGAGGTATCACCCGAGGAAGAGGATGAGCAGCCTATGGAGGTAGAAGGTGGCAAAGGCTTGATGTTGGTGGTTATACTGGGTTTTAGTGGAGGCATTGGTAGAGGGACCGGTGGTGTAGGGAGAGGAGTTGTTGGGGTTGGGGGTTTCCCCCCTTAACCCTGGTTATGGGTTCCAGAGTAGCCTCCATTTCCCGGGCAAAAGGGGGCGAGACCCTATTGTCTCAATGATGTTGTGGCTACCGACACTACCAAATCACTGTTGAGGAGCATGGACAACCACCTCAAGAGCGTGAATAGGACCTATTGTCTCATGGGCAATAGACTAGCTTCCCTTAAGGCACAGATGCACGCGATGGTCTTCCATCTTGACATTTCGATGCCACCTCCAGAAACACATGGTCCGATACAAGCTCAAGGCCAAAAACAAAACTAGCAGCAGCAGTAGCATCAACAAGAGTAGTGGCATATTGCCACTGTAGTTTCAGGATTTTCCTTTTCAGTGTTTTCTTTGTGATTTCATGTTCTAGGTTTAGTTGAACTTTTATTTTCTGTCATTTGCTTCAGTTATTTAAATTCTTAGACTTAGGCTAGTTAGGATTTCCAGCTTTCAGTATTTTATTTTTATGAAAAGGTGTAAGCTTATGTAATCCATTTCTTTATTTAATGAAATGGCTTTAACACCTATGCTTGTCTCCTAATTGTGCAATGCTATTATTGTTGTCTTTAAGATTTTTATTTAAATCCTAATTTCCCCAAGTCATGGTTTGGTCAAGATTGTGAGTTAAAGCAGAGCTTCACGCTCTAATACCAAGCTATCACACCCCATTTCCAAGAAACCCAACTTACCATTAGGAATACCGTGGTCTCGAGTAAGACACGACTCTATCCTACAAACCTACCAGATCTCTCGACAGAGACTTAACATTTCACAATCTCACAACACAAACCAACCAAAAGCAAAGGAATCAAAGTATAATAGCGGAATCATCAATAAAATGGAGAAATGTCTAATGATAATATAATATCTGTTGTTTTATGGTTGCTCTTGTTGGTAACCTAGCCACGTGGCAGTGATGACATGGTCAGTTAGGGTGACATATATGAAAATGATGACATGATAGTGTCCAGTGTCACCGATGAGATAATAGAGCCGCTTGGTATGCATGGAATGGTTTGATACATCCTTAGTATGTGGTGCGGGTTTCTGGGTCAAAACTGGTAAAACTGGCCTATTTACGCTCAGGGGCATTTTTTGTAGTGAAAATGATATTTTTGGAAGATCGTTTCTCATGAAAAATATAGATTGTAATTTATCTAGTCTAGTGCATCTAAATTTGTCGCATTTCGATACCGTATAAAGAAGTTATGACATTTGTGGCAGTCGAGGGTAGTTTCGACATTGAAGATGAATTTTTTAAAGGAAGTGTTCTCTATAACAATACGACAAAAATCCAATCTTTCCAACAGTTCTAATTTATCGCATTCCGATTCTGTATGAGAAAGATGCATCATTAGAAAGGTCTAGGGGTATTTTGGTCTTTTTACAATGCTAAGTCAGATGATTGAGCCTTTTGAAAAGTAGTAGAGTGTCCAGCTACAGTTTCAACGCACATTGTTTCATCTCGATCGAATATCGTATGAAAAAGTTATAAGTGTTTCCGTAAAGTCGGTTCGAAAATCCAAACCGAAAATTCATCAGTATACCCTCGGTGTTAGGTGGATTTTTTGGAACTTATTTTTGAAATTTGAAGGTATTTTATGTAATTTTGAGATTTTAAAGGTCTTAGTTAATAAGGGGTGTTTAGCACAAGAAATATGAAGGCAGGGGCTTATGTATATATAAGAGAATCAGAGGGATCCTTAATACACAGCTCAGATTGAATCATGTCGGTCAGATTCAGATCTGACGGTTCGTGTAAGAGCTTGTGTTGAAGATGCTTACCCGAGGATTGTCATTGGTGGAGTGTATTAGATATGATGGTGTGGCGCCTCACCATATTGAGTCTTTATTGTGTGTAGCACATGTGCATAGAATCTATAAAGAGATTCTCCATATCTTGATCCGAGCCAATCATATTAGATCGGTTCTGATCTAACTGTCAAGATCGATGAAACTTTATTAAAGATAGCCGACAGCGTACCATGAAGCTTGCTACACCAACCAATCGGTGATTGACAATGCGTCAAAATGTTAGCGTGTACGTCATGATGACGTCATAGAGATTCAAAACCTATGGTTTAGATCTATTGTCCGTGAGATCTACGGCCAGATCTGCGCCTATGTTGCGCGTGCCACTGGTGTAGCCGACACCACCCCTACGAAGATTCTATTTCAGGTTATTTCATTGTTCTAACTTCAAATGGTCATATCTCTCTCATTTTAACTCGGATTTGGGTGAACCAAGTTGCTACTTCTTCATTTTTCAAGCCCTACACTATGGAAGTAAGAAAAATGAGTTTTGAGTGAAGAAAGACTACGATTTTGGCAAGAGAAGCTTTTCCCTCTTTGTTGATCCTTGAATGAACATGAATACTTGATGATAAATGTTCTTAGGCCATTAAAGGAGGTAAAAGAGGTGGTTGAGGTGTGTTAATAATACATTAACTCAAAACCAAGGAGGAAGAGAATAAAGCAAGGATGTATTTGCTTTGAATAGAAAGAAGCCAAGGAGAGAGAAGGTGTGAGCACCAAACTTGTCAGTACAAGTTTCCAGTCATCCCAGGCAATCGGTTGTGAGATTCTCTAACATTTGATTTACATTATATGCATGTATGTATGTTAGGGTTAGTTGTGGATGAATGTATACATGCTAGGTCAGTTGTGGATGAACTATAAGTGTGCAATCTAGTTGTGGATGTATATGCTAGGCAGAGCTTGACTGTAGGGCATTGATATAAGCCAAAATTTACTGTATTCTTTATTAAGTGCTTAGTGGGTGCTAAGCACTGGGAGTGGGTGCTACACATTGCACCGGCACTGGGAGTGCCATCTCAGCTTTCGCTTGAGAAAATTGGGTGTGGGTACTCCCGATTGTGTGTGCAGTCAAAAGTAGTGTATTATGTAGGTACGAAGCCTTTACAGGCACTACTTCGGGGATGTAGGAAAATTACCAAACCTAATAAAAATCCTGTGTTGTGGGTGCTTCTTGCTTGCATTTTATATTGAAGTGCATGGAATGTGGAATGGGTGTGCACATTTGGAAGTGCCTATGAGAGGCTGAGTGTGTATACGATTGTGTGCAAACAGGGATAGGTATATCAAGTTTTTCTTAGCCACACATCAGACAGTTTTTTAGGGATCAAAATTAGACTCACTGATTCACCCCCCCTTTCAGTCAATGCATGGTTACAACAATTGGTATCGAGGATACATGGATGTATCTTGATCGACAACGAGTGATCTAGAGGCAAGGTAGATGTTTGGATGCTGTGAAGGTTATTCAGGACATGCACCAAAGTTTTAATGGATCTGATTTTATCCTGTGGAAGAGGAGAATGCAGTCATACCTAGGTTCACTAGGTTATGATGTTTGGGCATCGCTCGAATGGATACTGAACTCGAAGGAGGTCCGATTGACAATGAATCTAAGAAGGCTTATTGTTACAATCAGAAGGTTGTGAATGCAATATTCTCAGCATTGGATAAGTGTGATGGCTAAGGTAATGGATTGTGACTCAGCCAAAGATATCTGGGGAAGACTGAAGAGCATTTATGAAGGAGATAAAAGGATAAGGAAAGCAAAGCCTCAGACCTTCAGAGGCCAGTTTGAAAATCTACTAATGTAAGAGGGAGAGAATATTGACACTTATATGATCAGGGTAAATGAAGTGGTCAAATCCTAAGATCATTGTGCCTAAGTATGACTTCAAGGTGTCAGCTATTGAAGAGGCAAAGGACCTAGATACTATCACTCTTGATCAAGTGCATGGCACTTTCACAGCTCTTGAAATGAGATGGTCAAAGGGCAAGTCCACTGACAAACAAGTTGCTTTCAAGGCAATGAAAAACTTAAAAATCAAGAAGAAAAAGAAGCAGTCTGTGAAGGATACCTATAGCTCATTTCTCCAGAAAGTTGAAAAAGGGAATAGGAAAATACAAGGACAAGTTGCCTTTCAAATGCTTCAACTGTGTAAGGGTTGGACATTTTGCAGCCAAGTGTCCTAACCAAAGAAAAATAGAAAGTGATGAAGATGAAAGTAAAAAGAAAAGTTATTTCAAGGGAAAGAAGAAGTTCTTCTCAAACAGATACAAGAAAGGCAAGGACAAGAAGAAAAGTTTAGTTTTTAAGAAATGCTGTGACACATTTGATGAAGAGTCTGAAGAATCATTTAATGATGAAGATGATGAGGCTATGTTCATGGTCTCAATAGATGTGCAAGAAAACAAAGAAGATTCTTCTAACACGGAATATTCTACAGAAGTAGAAGAGGAAGATGAAAAGTCACATCTAGAGGCTGAACTCACAGTTGCTCTTAGAGAGCTTAAAGGAGAAAGGAAGAAAGTGAAAAAGGTCACTCAAGACCTTAAGGGGCAAGAATAATTAGTTTTTGAGTTGAGAGATCAAGCCAATAAGTTAAGGAAGACCTTAGATGACCTTGAGTATCAACTCTCACAGAAGACCATTGACTGCAACACTCTTGAGTTAGAGAAAGTGGCTTTGAAAGCACAACTAGAGGAGCAATATGAAATTCTTGCACAATTTGATGGTTATGCAGATTAGCTAGCCGTATTAAATGCTAAGGTTGAAGACTATGGGAGAACTGAGATTGAGAGAGAAGACTTAGAAAATAAAGATGTTGAAGATGACTCTACTCCAAAAGAGCATCCTAGCAGTAAGAAGCTTAATAATATCATCAATGCTCAAATACTGACTCACATTAAGTTTGGGCTTGGATTTGTTGAGGAATCTTCCAAATATAATATGGCAAATGGTAAGGGAACAATACATAATCCTATCAAAGTTAATGAGAGGAATACTCAAAGAAGAAAGGCTCATGTTGCTACTACTGGCAATGTTAAGAGAGCAGTACAAAAAGATAGAGTGCATATTGGTCCAATCAGAAGAGGAAATCCTTCTTTAATCCATAAAACTAACCATGCTAGAAAACCACAGGTTGCAAGGCCAAGCAAGAGATCAAAGAGCTATGGATACAGTCAAGGTCCTCAACAGAGACCTAGAGAATTTGACAACTTTAGAGCTCCTTACAAATGGCAGATGGAATCAGTGATGCAGAGGCACACCTTTCAAGGTTATTATTACAAATGCAACACTTTTAGACACAAGATCTCAGATTACAAGTTCAACATTGGCCCAAGGAGTTATGTTGACAGAAATCATTTTGCACCCCTTATGGAGGAAACAGTTGAATGTTACAGATGCAACAACCTTGGACATATTACAAGGAATTGTGGAACTGTGTTTCCCCCACAAAGATAAGAGAATAGAGGTAAGCATAGAGTTTTCAGAAACATAGAAGATGACAAAATGGAGAGACAGTTCTCAAGACAGAAGAAAGCAAAAAAATCTCAATCTATCAAGAAAGTCTAGGTTCAGAGAGAGAAAGTAGAAGATGAAGAAGATGTAGCAGCATTTGTTATTCATAGAGATTTTAAGGCTTAAGGAGACTCTACTCCATAGATTCTTGATAGTGGTTGCTCAAGCCATATGAAAGGAGATAAGGAAAGGTTTGAAGAATTACATAACTATGAAGGTGGATCTGTGAAGTTTGGCAACAACAATGGTGCCAGAATTACAAGGAAGGGGTCCATAATTCTGAACCATGGGAAGGTGAAACCCCTTGATGTCTTGTAAGTTGAAGGGCTCAAACACAATCTTCTCAGTATTAGTAAAATTTGTGACAAAGGGCATGAAGTAACTTTCACTAGTTAAGGGTGTGAGATAAGAAGATCAAGCAGTGGAAAGGTTGTAGCTACTAAATAGAGAACTTCAGGGAACTTGTACACCTTAACAGAGTTAGAGAAAGATTCTTGCATGGTCAGCATAGATGAGGAGACATGGTTGTGGCACAGAAGACTTGGGCATATTGGTTTTAAGAACCTTGCCAAGATTTCTTCGAAGAAGGCAGTGAGAGATATTCCTAAGTTGAAGAAGCTCTCCAATCCTATATGTGCATCTTGTCAGAAGGGAAAGCAAACCAGAATCTCCTACAAGTTTGAGGAGTACTATTCCAAATCACTATTGGAGTTGATTCACACTAACCTATGTGGTCTTATGAGGACACCTAGCACTTCAGGAGAGAGATACATCATATTGTTTGTTGATGATCATTCAAGAATGGTGTGGGTGTTGTTCTTGAAACATAAGTCAGAGGCTTCAGAAAAATTTAAGATCTTTAAGAAGCAAGTTGAGAATCAGATAGGGAAGAAGATAAAGTGTCTAAGATCTGACAGAGGAGGTGAGTACAGTTGGGATGATTTTGAAGAATACTGCTATGAGCATGGTACCAGAAAACAAACTTTAGCTCCAAGAACACCCCAACAGAATGGTGTTGCAGAGAGAAAGAGTAGAACAGTGCAAAACATGGCTAGAACAATGTTGGCAGAGAATGACATGGGTAAAAAGTTTTGGAAGGAGGCAGTTCTAACTATAGTGTACATCCATAATAGATGTATGTTGAGACCAAATGAAAGCAAGACTCCCTATGAAATCTGGTTTGGACGAAGGGCTACAACAAGGCACTTCAAGGTCTTTGGTAGCATGTGTTACATTAAGAACACAACCCAAGATTTGGTTAAGTTTGATGATAGGGCTGATGATGGTATATTTTTAGGCTATTCTACTTCAATTAAGGTCTATAGATGCTACAACAACAGACTTGAAAAAATTGTAGAGAGTACTGATGTCACAGTTGATGAAAAAAGGAATATTCCTTCAGGCTCAAGAAATGAACTTCCAGAATTTGAAGATCTTAATGATGAGAATGATCTAGTTGATACTAGACCCAAAAGCAAAGCTAAGGTTGTTGTTGAATAGGCTGAGGTAGATTCAGATGAGCAGAAGACACACACCAAAGTTGATCAACAAGGAACAGATGAGTTAATTAGTGACCCTACTGTAGGTGTTCAGACTAGAAGAATGAAGACCAGGACCTACTCTCTTCTTTCGAAGATTGAACCAAAAACTATTGATGAGGTAAGCAATGATGAGAGTTGGATGAAGGCCATGAATGAAGAACTTGATCAGATAGAGAGGAATCACACTTGGGATCTAGTCCCTAGGCCAGTTGACAAGACTGTGATTGGTACTAAATGATTTTTCAGAAACAAACTCAATGAAGATGGTCAAGTGGTGAGGAACAATGCAAGACTTGTATGCAAGGGGTATGCTCAAGTGGAAGGCATTGATTTTGAGGAAACTTTTGCTCCAGTGGCAAGACTTGAGGCTATCAGAAAGGTCTTAGCTTTGTCAGTGTACAAGGGGTTCAAGGTCGATCAGATGTATGTCAAATCAGCTTTTTCTAAATGAAAACATGGAAGAGGAGGTTTACATAGAGCAGCCTGATGAGTTTCACCTGACTAAGGACCCCACTCTTGTGTGCAGATTAAAGAAGGCATTGTATGGTTTGAAACAAGCTCCAGTGGCATGGTACTCCAGATTAGACTCTTACTTGTGCAAGTTGGGTTTCAAGAAAGGCTTAGTGGATAGTAATCTCTATATTATAACTGAAGAAAGTTGTCAGCTTATGGTGGTTGGGTATGTAGATTATATCATATTTGGGGGTCAAAAAGATAAGTTATGCAGAGATTTTGTAATGAGGATGCAAGATGAGTTTGAGATTTCCATGTTGGGTGAATACTCATTCTTCTTGGGTTTACAGATCAGACAGAAGAAGGAAGGTATCTTCATATCTCAGTCCAAGTATGTGAGGGAGATGTTAAAGAGATTCACCATGGAGGATTGCAAGCCAGTTAGTACACTTATGATGACTGGGTGTAAGTTGAGCAAGGAAGATGACTTTCCATCAGTTGAACACACCTCGTATAGGTCTACGATTGGTAGCCTATTATATCTGATAGCTAGTAGGCCTGACATCTTACGAGCTGTGTGCATGGTAGCCAGATTCTAAGCAGGACCAAATAAAACACACGTGGCAGCAGTGAAGAGAATTTTCAGATATCTGAAAAGGACTAGTGAGTTTGGGTTATGGTATTCGAAGATCAAGAACTTTAGTTTGTCAGATTTTTTAGATGCAAATTGGGCTCGATGTGTGGATGACAGGAAAAGTACCAGTGGTGGTGCATTCTATTTATGGTGCAGCTTGGTGGCATGGCACAGTAAGAAGCAAGAGTCAGTCTCTCTTTCAACTGTAGAGGCAGAATACATTGTAGCTACATCTTATTGTACACTAGTGTTGTGGATGAAGCAGATGTTGATGGATCTGAGTGTGGAGGCTGAGCAGGTAGTGCCACTATATTGTGATAATATTAGTGCTATCAACATCTCTAAGAATCTAGTGATGCATTCTAGAATGAAGCACAATGTTGTCGGGTATCATTTCTTAAGAGACAAGGTGATGGAAGGTGAAGTAAGGATGGAGTTTGTTTCCACAACAGAGCAAGTGGCTGATTTATTTACTAAACCATTTCCTAAAGATCAGTTTGAGTTCCTCAGACAGAAATTGGGAGTGGTGGTTCTTCCCAAGCACTAGGGGCATTGGGAGAGGGGGAGCAAGTTGCTTAATGTTGCTACCCCCATATTGGACTCAGGGGGAGTCCATTGGTTCTACCCTTTGTACTTGTTGTCAAAGGGGGAGAGAGTTACTCATTAGAGATTTGGAGTGTATCAGTGATGAGGTGGTTGCCAACAACTCCAAAGGGGGAGATTATTTTTTATGGTTGCTCTTGTTGGTAACCCAGCCACATGGCGGTGATGACGTGGTCAGTTTGGATGACATGGATGAAAATGATGACATGGTAGTGTCCAGTGTCACTGATGAGATAATAGAGCCACTTCGTATACATGGAATGGTTTGATACATCCATAGTATGTGGTGCGGGTTTCTGGGTCAAAACTGAAAAATTGGCCTATTTATGCTCAGGGGCATTTTTGGTAGTGAAAATGATACTTTTGGAAGATCGTTTTTCGTGAAAAATATAGATTGTAATTTATCTAGTCTAGTGCATGAGATTTTGTTGAATTCCGATACCGTATGAAGAAGTTATGACATTTGTGGCAGTTGAGGGCAGTTTCAGCATTGAAGATGAATTTATTGAAGATAAATTTTTTAAAGGAAGTGTTCTCTATTTAACAATACGATAAAAATCCAATCTTTCCAATAGTTTTGATTTATCGCATTCCGATTCTGTATGAGAAAGATGCATCATTGAAAAGTTCTAGGGGTATTTTGGTCTTTTTACATAGCTGAGTCAGATGATTGAGTCTTCTAAAAAGTAGTAGAGCGTCCAACTATGGTTCCAACGCACATTGGATCATCTCGATCGGATATCGTATAAAATGTTATAAATTTTTTCGTAAAGCCGATTCGAAAATCCAAACTGAAAATTCATCAGTATACTCTTAGTGTTGGGTGGATTTTTTGGAATTTATTTTTGAAATTTGAAGGGCTTTTATGTAATTTTGAGATATTGAAGCTCTTAGTTAATAAGGGGTGTTTAGCACAAGAAATATGAAGGTAGGGGCTTATGTATATATAAGAGAATCAGAGAGATCCTTAATACACGGCTCAGATTGAGCCATGTCGGTCAGATTCAGATCTGATGGTTCGTGCAAGAGCTTGCATTGAAGATGCTTACCCAAGGATTGTCATTGGTGGAGTGTATTAGATATGATGGTGTGGACCTCACCATATTGAGTCTTGATTATGTGTAGCGCATGTCCATAGAATCTATAAAGAGATTCTCCATATCTTGATCCGAGCCAATCATATCAGATCGGTTCTGATCTGACGGTCAAGATCGATGGAGCTTTTTTAAAGTTAGCAGACAGTGTACCGTGAAGCTCGCTACACCAACCAATCAGTGATCGACAACGCGTCTGACAATGTTAGTGCGTACGTCATGATGACGTTATAGAGATTCGAAACCTACGGTTTAGATCTATTGTCCATTGGATTAATCAGACAGCTTAGATTAAGAGATACCTTTTGATGAGATCTACGGCCAGATTTGCGCCTTTGTTGCGCACACCACCGGTGTAGCCTACACCACCCCTACGAAGATTCTATTTCAGGCTATCTCATTGCTCTAACTTCAAATGGTCATATCTCCCTCATTTTAACTCGGATTTGGGTGAACCAAGTTGCTACTTCTTCGTTTTTCAACCCCTACACTATGTAAGTAAGAAACATGAGTTTTGAGTGAAGAAAGACTATGGTTTTGGCAAGAGAAGCTTTCCCCTCTTTGTTGGTCCTTAAATGAACATGAATACTTGATGATAAATGTTCTTAGGCCATTAAAGGAGGTAAAAGAGATGGTTGAGGTGTGTTAATGATACATTAACTCAAAGCCAAGGTGGAAGAGAATAAACCAAGGATGTATTTCCTTTGAATAGCAAGAAGCCAAGGAGAGAGAAGGTTTGAGCACCAAACTTGTCAGTACAAGTTTCCAATCATCCCAGGCAATCGGTTGTGAGATTCTCTAACCTTTGATTTACATTATATGCATGTATGTATGTCAGGGTTAGTTATGGATGAATGTATACATGCTAGGTTAGTTGTGGATGAACTGTAAGCATGCTAGCTAGTTGTGGATGTATATGCTAGGCAGAGCTTGACTGTAGGGCATTGATATAAGCCTAAATTTACTGCATTCTTTATTATGTGCTTAGTGGGTGCTAAGCACCGGGAGTAGGTGCTACACATTATACCAGCACTGTGAGTGCCATCTCAGCTTCTGCTTGAGAAAATTGGGTGTGGGTACAGTCAAAAGTAGTGTATTAAGTAGGTACGAAGCCTTTACAAGCATTACTTCGGGGATGTCGGTAAACTGCCAAACCTCGTAAAAACCCTGTGTTGTGGATGCTTGTAGCTTGCATTTTATATTGAAGTGAGTGGAATGTGAAATGGGTGTGCACACTTGGAAGTGCCTATGAGAGGTTGAGTGTGCATACGACTATGTGCAAACAGGGACAGGTATATCAGGTTTTTTTTAGCCACACATCAGATAATTTTTTAGGGATCAGAATTAGACTCACTGATTCACCCGCCCTCTCAGTGACTGCAGGGTTACAACAATCGGTATCAGAGCCGATACTCAGTGATAGTTTGATCAACATCTGAGTGATCTAGAGGCATTGGTAGTGATAGTATGGCAGGTGAAGGTTATTCAGGACATGCACCAAAGTTTTAATGGATCTGATTTTATCTTGTGGAAGAGGAGAATGCAGTCGTACCTAGGTTCACTAGGTTATGATGTTTGGGCATCAGTTCTGATTGGGTACACAGAACCTAAAGGAGGTCTGGTTGGTAATGAATCTAAGAAGGCTTATTGTTACAATCAGAAGGTTGTGAATGCAATATTCTTAGCATTGGATAAGAGTGTGATGGCTAACGTAATGGATTGTGACTCAGCCAAGGATATCTAGGGAAGACTGAAGAGCATTTATGAAGGAGATAAAAAGATAAGGAAAGCAAAGCCTCAGACCTTCAGAGGCCAGTTTGAAAGTCTACTAATGTAAGAGGGAGAGATTATTGACACTTATATGATCAGGGTAAATGAAGTGGCCAAATCCTAAGATCTTTGTGCCCAAGTATGACTCCAAGGTGTCAGCTATTGAAGAGATAAAGGACCTAGACACTATCACTCTTGATCAAGTGCATGGCACTTTCACAGCTCTTCAAAATGAGATGGAAAAAGGGCAAGTCCACTGACAAACAAGCTGCTTTCAAGACAATAAAAAACTTAAAAATTAAGGAGAAGAAGTAGTCTGTGGAGGATACGCATGAGATTGAAGATGAGGTTACAGCTCATTTCACTAGAAAGTTGAAAAAGGGAACAGGAAAATACAAGGACAAGTTGCCTTTCAAATGCTTTAACTGTGGAAGGGTTGGACATTTTACAACCAAGTGTCCTAACCAAAGAAAAATAGAAAGTGATGAAGATGAAAGTGAAAAGAAAAGTTATTTCAAGGAAAAGAAGAAGTTCTTCTCAAACAGATACAAGAAAGGCAAGGACAAGAAGAAAGTTTAGTTTCTAAGAAATGCTGTGACACATCTGATGAAGAGTTTGCAGAATCATTTAATGATGAAGATGATGAGGCTATGTTCATAGTCTCAATAGATGTGGAAGAAAACAAAGAAGATTCTTCTAGCAAGGAAGATTCTACAGAAGACGAAGAGGAAGATGAAAAATCATATCCAGAGGCTGAACTTATAGTTGCCCTTAGAGAGCTTAAAAGAGAAAGGAAGAAAGTGAAAAAGTCACTCAAGACCTTAAGGGGCAAGAACAATTAGTTCTTGAGTAGAGAGATTAAGCCAATAAGTTAAGGAAGACCTTATATAACCTTGAGTATCAACTCTCACAAAAGACCATTGACTGCAACACTCTTGAGTTAGAGAAAGTGGCTTTGAAAGCACAACTAGAGGAGCAATATGAGATTCTTGCACAATTTGATGGTTATGCAGATGAGCTAGCCTTATTAAAGGCTAAGGTTAAAGACTATGGGAGAACTGAGACTGAGAGAGAAGACTTAGAAAATAAAGATGTTGAAGATGACTCTACTCCAAAAGAGCATCCTAGCAGTAAGAAGCTTAATGACATCATCAATGCTCAAATACTGACTCACATCTAGTTTAGGCTTGGATTTGTTGAGGAACCTTTCAAAAATTCCAAGGCAAATGGTATGGGAACAGTACATAATCCTATCAAAGTCAATGACAAGAATACTCAAAGAAGAAAGGCACATGTTGCAACTGGTAGCAATGTCAAGAGAGCAGTACAAAAAGATAGAGTGCAGACTGGTCCAATCAGAAGAGGAAGTCCTTCTATATTCCATAAGACTAACCATGCTAGAAAACCACAGTTGGCAAGGCCAAGCAAGAGATCAAAGAGCTATGGACACAGTCAAGGTCCTCAACAGAGACCTAGAGCATTTGACAATCTTCAGAGCTCCTTACAAATGGCAGATGGAACCTATGATGCAGAGGCACAGCTTTCAAGGTTATTATTACAAATGCGACACTTTTGGACATAAGATCTCAGATTGCAAGTTATACATTGGTCTAAGGAGTTATGTTGACAGAAATCATTTTGCAACCTTATGGAGGAAACAGTTGAATGTTACAGATGCAACAACCTTGGACATATTGCAAGGAATTGTAGAACTGTGTTTCCCCCACAAAGATAAAAGAATAGAGGTAAGAAGAGAGTTTTCAGAAACACAGAAGATGATGAGATGGAGAGACAGTTCTCAAGATAGAAGATAGCAACGAAATCTCAATCTATCAAGAAAGTCTGGGTTCAGAGAGAGAAAGTAGAAGATGAAGAAGATACAGTAGCATCTGTTATTCATAGAGCTTTTAAGGATCAAGGAGACTCTACTCCATGGATTCTTGATAGTGGTTGCTCAAGCCACATGACAGGAGATAAGGAAAGGTATGAACAATTACATGACTTTGAAGGTGGATCTGTGAAGTTTGGCAACAACAATGGTGCCAGAATTACAGGGAAGGGGTCCATAATTCTGAACCATGGGACGGTGAAACCCCTTGATGTCTTGTATGTTGAAGGCTCAAACACAATCTTCTAAGTATTAGTAAAATTTGTGACAAAGGGCATGAAGTAACTTTCACTAGTAAAGAGTCTGAGATAAGAAGATCAAGCAGTGGAAAGGTTGTAGCTACTGGACAGAGAACTTCAGGGAACCTGTACACCTTAATAGAGTTAGAGAAAGATTCTTGCATTGTCAGCATAGATGAAGAGACATGGTTGTAGCACAGAAGACTTGGGCATATTGGTTTTAAGAACCTTGCCAAGATTTCTTCGAAGAAGGCAGTGAGAGATGTTTCTGAGTTGAAGAAGCTCTCCAATCCTATATGTGCATCTTGTCAGAAGGGAAAGCAAACCAAAATCTCCTACAAGTTTAAGGAGTACTATTCCAGTTCACTATTGGAGTTGATTCACACTAACCTATGTGGTCTTATGAGGATACCTAGCACTTCAGGAAAGAGATACATCATATTGTTTGTTGATGATCATTCAAGAATGGTGTGGGTGATGTTCTTGAAACATAAGTCAGAGGCTTTAGAAAAATTTATGATCTTTAAGAAGCACGTTGAGAATCAGACCGGGAAGAAGATAAAGTATCTAAGATCTGACAGAGGAGGTGAGTATAGTTGGGATGATTTTGAAGAATACTGCTATGAACATGGTATCAGAAAACAAACTTCAGCTCCAAGAACACCCCAACAGAATGGTGTTGCAGAGAGAAAGAATAGAACAGTGCAGGACAAGGCTAGAACAATGTTGGCAGAGAATAACATGGGTAAAAAGTTTTGGAAGGAGGTAGTTCTAACTACAGTATACATCCATAACAGATGTATGTTGAGACCTCATGAAAGCAAGACTCCCTATGAAATCTGGTTTGGAAGAAGGGCTACAGCAAGACACTTCAAGGTCTTTGGTAGCATTTAGTATATTAAGAACACAACCCAAGATTTGGGTAAGTTTGATGATAGGGGCTGATGAGGGTATATTTTTAGGCTATTCTACTTCAAGTAAGGCCTATAGATGCTACAACAACAGACTTGAAAAAATTGTAGAGAGTACTGATGTCACCGTTGATGAAAAAAAGGATATTCCTTCAGGCTCAAGAAATGAACTTCCGGAATTTGAAAATCTTAATGATGAGAATGATTTGGTTGATAATAGACCCAAAAGCAAAGATGAGGTTGATGTTGAATAGGCTGAGATAGATTCAGATGAGCAGAAGATACACAAAAGAGTTGATCAACAAGGAACAGATGAGTTAATCATTGGTGACCCCATTGTAGGTGTTCAGACTAGAAGAATGATGACAACACCTACTCTCTTCTTTCGAAAATTGAACCAAAAACTGTTGATGAGGTAAGCAATGATGAGAGTTGGATGAAGGCCATGAATGAAGAACTTGATCAAATAGAGAGGAATCACACTTGGGATCTAGTCCCTAGGCCAGTTGACAAGAATGTGATTGGTACTAAATGAGTTTTCAGAAACAAACTCAATGAAGATGGTCAAGTGGTGAGGAACAATGCAAGACTTGCATGCAAGGGATATGCTCAAGTGGATGGCATTGATTTTAAGGGAACTTTTTCTCCAGTGGCAAGACTTGAGGCTATTAGAATGTTCTTGGCTTTGTCATTGTACAAGGGCTTTAAGGTCGATCAGATGGATGTCAAATCAACTTTTCTAAATGAAAACTTGGAGGAGGAGGTTTACATAGAGTAGCATGATGGGTTTCAGCTGACTGAGGACCCCACTCTTGTGTGCAGATTGAAGAAGGCATTGTATGGTTTGAAACAAGCTCCAAGGGTATGGTACTCCAGATTAGACTCTTACTTGTGCAAGTTGGGTTTCAAGAAAGGCTTAGAGGACAGTAATCTCTACATCAGAACTGAAGAAAGTAGTCATCTTGTGGTGGTTGTGTATGTAGATGATATCATATTTGGGGGTCAAAATGATAAGTTATGCCGAGATTTTGCAATGAGGATGCAAGATGAGTTTGAGATGTCCTTGTTGGGTGAACTATCATTCTTCTTGGGTTTGCAAATCAGTCAGAAGAAGGAAGGTATCTTCATATCTCAGTCCAAGTATGTGAGGGAGATGTTGAAGAGATTCACCATGGAGGATTGCAAGTTAGTTAGTATACCTATGATGACTGGGTGTAAGTTGAGCAAGGAAGATGACTCTTCATCAGTTGAGCACACCTCGTATATGTCAATGATTGGTAGCCCATTATATCTAATAGCTAGTAGGCCTGACATCTTATAGCTGTGTGTATCGTAGCCAAATTCCAAGCAGGACCAAAAGTGACAACGTGGCCGCAATGAAGAGAATTTTCAGATATCTGAAAGGGACTAGTGAGTTTGGGTTATGGTATCCAAAGATCAAGAACTTTAGTTTGTCAGCTTTTTAGATGCAGATTGGGCTCGATGCGTGGATGACACGAAAAGTACTAGTGGTGGTGCATTCTATTTATGGAGTAGCTTGGTGACATGGCATAGTAGGAAACAGGAGTTAGTCTCTTTCAATTGCAGAGGCAGAATACATTGCAGCTACATCTTGTTGTACACAAGTGTTATGGATGATGCAGATGTTGAAGGATCAGAGTGTGGAGGTTGAGCAGGCAGTGCCACTATATTGTGACAATACTAGTGCTATCAACATTTCTAAGAACCTGGTGATGCATTCTAGAACGAAGCACATTGCTATCCGGTATCATTTCTTAAGAGACAAGGTGATGGAAGGTGAAGTAAGGATGGAGTTTGTTTCCACAACAGAGCAAGTGGCTGATATCTTTACTAAACCATTTCCTAAAGATCAATTTGAGTTCCTCAGACAGAAATTAGGAGTGGTGGTTCTTCCCAAGCACTAGGGGCATTGGGAGAGGGGGAGCAAGTTGCTTGATGTTGCTACCCCCATATTGGACTTAGAGGGAGTCCATTGGTTCTACCCTTTGTACTTATTGTCAAACGGGGAAAGAGTTACTCATTGGAGCTTTGGAGTGTATTAGTGATGAGGTGGTTGCTAACAACTCCAAAAGGGGAGATTGTTGTTTTATGGTTGTTCTTGATGGTAACCCAGCCACATGGTGGTGATGACGTGGTCAGTTTGGATGACATGGATGAAAATGATGACATGGTAGTGTCCAGTGTCACCGATGAGATAATAGAGCTGCTTGGTATACATGGAATAGTTTTGATACATCCTTAGTATGTGGTGTGGGTTTCTAGGTCAAAACTAGCAAAATTGGCCTATTTACGCTCAGGGGCATTTTTGGTGGTGAAAATGATATTTTTGGAAGATTGTTTCTCATGAAAAATATAGATTGTAATTTATCTAGTCCAGTGCATCTGATTTTGTCGCATTCCGATACCATATGAAGAAGTTACAACATTTGTGGCTGTCAAGGGAAATTTTGGCATTGAAGATGAATTTTTTAGAGAAAGTGGTCTTTATGTAACAATACGACAAAAATTCAATCTTTCCAACAGTTCTGATTTATCGCATTCTGATTCTGTATGAAAAAGATGCATCATTGGAAAGGTCTAGGGGTATTTTGGTCTTTTTACATGGCTGAATCAGATGATTGAGTCTTCTGAAAAGTAGTATATCGTCTAGCTACGGTTCGAGTGCATATTGTTTCATCTCGATCGGATATCGTATGAAAAAGTTATAAGTGTTTCCGTAAAGCTGGTTCGAAAATCCAAACCAAAAATTCATTAGTATACTCTCGGTGTTGGGTGGATTTTTTGGAATTTATTTTTGAAATTTGAAGGGCTTTTATGTAATTTTGAGATTTTGAAGGTCTTAGTTAATAAGGGGTGTTTAGTATTAGAAATATGAAAGTAAGGGCTTATGTATATATAAGAGAATCAGAGGGATCCTTAATACACGGCTCAGATTGAGCCACGCCTCGATTCAGATCCACGGTTCGCAAGAGCTATGCGAAGATGCTTACCCGAGGCTTGTCATTGGTGGAGTGTATTAAATATAATGGTGTGGCGTCTCACCGTATTGAGTCTTAATTGTGTGTAGCGCATGTGCATAGAATCTATAAAGAGATTCTCCATATCTTAATCTGAGCCAATCATATCAAATCGGTTCCGATCTAACGGTCAAGATCAGTGGAGCTTTATTAAAGTTAGCCGATGGCGTACCGTGAAACTCGCTACACCAACCAATCGGTGATCAACAACATGTCTGATAATGTCAGTGCATACGTCATGATGATGTCATAGAGATTCAAAACCTATGGTTTAGATCTATTGTCCGTTTGTTTAACCAGATAGCTCAGATTAAGAGATACCTTTTGATGAGATCTATGGCCAAATCTGTGCCTTTTTTGCATACACCACCGGTGTAGCCTACACCACCCCTACGAAGATTCTATTTCAGGCTATTTCATTGTTGTAACTTCAAATGGTCATATCTCCCTCATGTTAACTCAGATTTGGGTGAACCAAGTTGCTACTTCTTCATTTTTTTCAAGACCTACACTATGGAAGCAAGAAAAATGATTTTTGAGTGAAGGAAGACTACGGTTTTGGCAAGAGAAGCTTCCCCCTCTTTATTGGTCCTTGAATGAACATGAATTCTTGATGATAAATGTTCTTAGGCCATTAAAGGAGGTAAAAGAGGTGGTTGAGGTGTGTTAATGATACATTAACTCAAAGCCAAGGAGGAAGAGAATAAAACAAGGATGTATTTGCTTTGAAGAGCAAGAAGCCAAGGAGAGAGAAGGTGTGAGCACCAAACTTGTCAGTACAAGTTTCCAGTCATATCCAAGGCAATCGGTTGTGAGATTCTCTAACCTTTGATTTACATTATATGCACGTATATATGTTAGGGTTAGTTGTGAATGAATGTATATATGTTAGGTTAGTTGTGGATGAACTGTAATCATGCTAGCTAGTTGTGGATGTATATGCTAGGCAGAGCTTGACTGTAGGGCATTGATATAAGCCCATATTTACTGTATTCTTTATTGAGTACTTAGTGGGTGCTAAGCACTGGGAGTGGGTGCTCCCTGTAGTGGGTGCTACACAT
>CM040973.1:24378091-24396689 GCA_022985045.1 Macadamia tetraphylla
GGGGGGATAGTAGGAGTATGGAGAAGGCATCCCATATTGAGGAACCCCAATGGTGGGATTGGGGTGTAACTCCCACTTGTGGTCCCCCCACCCAGGCTGGTCTTGTGGAGTGAGTACCGGGAGGTTGACCCGTTGAGAAAAGTCCAACTTTGTGGAGGGGCATAAATGCTTGTCAATAAGCATTTGTTGTAAAAGCTTGTTGGGACTGAATTATTGTAGCAACATCTCCTGTAATGACCGTGGAGGGTCCTGTAGTCATAGGTGGGTCCCCATATGCCCCCCCCCACCAAGGGTCTCTAGAGATAGTGGGGGGAGGTATCCCCCACGAGCGGGACCCCCCGAATTTTGGGGTTTAACGCCGGACGAGGACCCCATGAGGTACCTGCATTTCCCGGATCGGTATGTACCATCGTACCCCCGCATGGAACATATCACACACCATACGGTTAAACCCCGGGAATTGATTTTGGCACACAAGTTTATGCCATCACATAAGGTTTTGGGGTATGATACCCCGTAGTAACCGAGCTTAATTAAAGTTTGGGCAAAACCCCCAAAAGATATGTCAATGGTCCCACTTTACCATAGCACATTAATCATAGGAATAATAATCAATAATGAGGATCAATGTAATCATGCTTGGAGGAGAGAAGGAAAGAAAAGAAAAAGAGAGAAAAATTTTTTTTTTCAAAATTTCCAAATTTTCACAACGGGGGTTGCACTGGGGGGGCCCACGGGAGCCCCCGGTCCTAGTGCCTCACCCCGGGGTGGGGGCCCACCGTTATACCCGGGTCTTCCCTTCAGAATGGCCCTACACCCCCTGCTCGCTTTGTCTTTTTCCGATCTCCTTTTTCTTCCTTTTTTCCCTTTGGGGATCTTGAGGTCTCTCGGCGCTTCTACCCGAGTCTACTCATCCACTCGGCGCTTAGAGAAGAGTCAACTCACCCTCCTTCAAGTAAGTTCCTCCTTCTTTTCTCGAAATTTTCCCTTTGGGGGGAAAAGCATGCATAAGGTTTACTTTTTGGGGTTTCTTTTCATATTTTTTTACCATAGAATAGTATTTCCATGTGATTGTGATGCTTCACTGTGGTCATTTGTAGTTTATAGGAATTTTATCTCTTCATTTGGAAAAAACCCCCAAATCGTGCCCTAGGTTTCCAAATTTGGGGTTTCTTGAATTTTACCCTTTTCTCCAATTGATAACCTCCGTGATGCATTCCATTTGATTTGTGCTAGATATGCTTTAGATTGCATGAATCATCCATTATGCTTGGAATCCCCATGTATTTCCATGAAAATCCTCTTTTTGTATTGGTTTTTGATTTTCATCCCATACTTGTATTCATGGAACTCCATAGTCTATTTGGGTATGTTCTTGCACTTTCGTGATCCCACTACTATGTCATTTCGTCTTAGTCCTAGGGTTTTCCCGGGTTGTTCTCCATTATTTTCAATTTGTTTTGGGACTTGAATTCCCTGCTTTATTTGTGCTCTTTGCTTTTGCATTTTTTTTTTTGGCATGTTTCTCGTTGTCACCTACCGTGCATCATATCCATTAGCTCCCTATCGTTTCTAGCTTGTCACCGCTCCTTTTGCATGAATTTGGTTTTGTTTTCCCCTTTTAATGCTCCCCGGCTTCCTTGTCAGACTCACCCTATTTTCTTTTCTTCTTGCTAGGATGTCATCTTGCACCTAGAAGGACCATCTTCCTCTAGCCGACGAAGACTACCGCTTCTATGGGAAGAGTGCGGAGACCAGCTTTAAACCCCCTCGGGGGGAGACCGACCGCCTGGTCACCTACAACTATGATGAGGAGCACTTCCTGGGCAGAGGCGCAGCCAATCGCCCAATTTCCCCAAGGGGTGGGATGATGGAGAAGACCGTGGTAGTCGAGGATTTCCCAAGGCTGGGTGGAGAGGTTCTCGTTTGGGGTGGGACTCTATTCTTCATGTAGACCGACCATGCTAAGCAGCTAGTCCCAGTCCCTGCAACTGGAGGTGTCGATCCCCGGGAGTTCACCATTAGCAGCTTGGTGAAGGGGTGGACATCCAGCTGATGGTGGGCACCTTGGCCAAAATCCGGTATATCTGGGGACACCGATACTACAGCCTCCCGGAGTAAGCCTCGGGACCGTTCATGAGCCCCGGCGACCCCGGGCTTCATCTACAAAACTATCTCAGGGAAAAACCCGTCCGAGTCCGAGACGCCTTTTTACCCCCAGGTTCGCTTATTTGGGCTTGGTCCAGCCCAAAGCCCCCGAGGGGGTCAGAACCAAGTGGGTTCATGGAGGCTTTCATCCCCGATCTTCACGGGCCCCGAGGGGGGCGGCGAGCACTTGTGCCTCCCCACATCATTCTCGTGACGATGGAGCACCACACTTCCCCCCCCGAGGATGGAGGATTCCCATGGTAGGATCCCAGGGTCTTAGTTCTTCGGGGGGACTTGAGGCGAGGAGGGAAGACGGATAGGTTTGATCGAGTAACCCCCCGAGGATGGGTCTCGACTCATGGATTCACCTCCGAGATCGGGGGCCTGTAGAGGTAGGGGTAGGAGGGCTCCCCCATGGAGGATGTCCACATGGAGGAGGGGGCGGGGGAGGATGAGGACTACGCCTCGGGACGAGGAGGAGGATCTGATGGGGGGCGGCATCCCGAGGAGGCACCTCAGAGTCGAGAGGTCCGCCCTAGTTCTTCCGGGCTGCAGCCTCATCACCGGGAGTGGTCCCTACGACGAGGGCATGATGTCCTCCATGGCCTTGGGGGAGGGCCCAGTTAAATTCAGACGGCGGACGAGAGTGCCTCCGGGAGGAACGACCCGGGAGAGGCGGCCCCCTTTGGAGGATTCCTTCCTTAGGCGGGTCGACTTAGACACCAGGGCCAACGCTATCTCGAGTTTTTGGCCACTTGGAGGGAGGCTGGTGAACACGAGGTTCGATTATTACGATCACCGCCAACGTCAACTCTAGGCCCCGGCTAACGTGGTGATCATCGATGATGATGACGATGACCAAGGGGGGCTTTCCCACCAAATTTTTTACCTATTTTCCCTTTTGTAGACTTTGTTGTATGTTTCATTTCTTATCATTCCTTGTATTTACGCCAGAATCGGTTTCATTTATGGAATGATATTTTTTTGGATAGTGGATTTGTGGTGGAATCGGATGTTGAACACTTGTGTCTTTAATTTGTATTTGCTACTTTTGGTCATTGTTATTTCATATTATCTGTTGTTTATCAGGTATTTATGTAAAATTTTTTTGGAAATCCCATTTTACCCCGTTATGCTGCCGAAATTTCGTCAAGTAGTACTCTATAGGTTATATCACCAACCTAATTACCTTTTATCTATACTCACGCATGCCATGAATGCAACATATAATGCAACCCTTTTAATACTCCATTCTTGGCTTTTACTTTTAAAGCTTTTATATTAACTCAACCCCATTTCCTATTATAGAGTCTAGGATTCTAATGGCATTTTGGGAGAGGAGCGAGCATCACCCCCGATACCACCGTTGTCACCCCTTCAAAGAACCGGCTAGTGACCAAGTTAACAGTAACCCAAACCGCCAGATCATCGACATCAGATTCCACCACAAAATACAACAACTAATATAAACTCCTGGGATCGCGGAAGACTAAGTTTTCCCCGTGAATAATCCCATAATACTTGATACTTGGATAGTGATACAATAATTATATACATTTCCAAGGCATGATATTTACACAAAAGAATAAAATTCAATTATCAAGTACATAAGGAAATCCACCAAAACAATGAGTAAAAAAATTTCCTCGGTATCAAGGTGGAGCTCACTGGGCATCAAGGGTTGAGCCCACTGCATCATGTAGGGGCTCACTGGCCTCAAGTGGAGCAAGACGGCCTCAAATGCCCCCAAGAACTCTCACACGAGCGTTAGTGCCGGTTTAACTCCTCGGGGTCCACCCCCCTCTTTAGGAAACTCGATGGGACCTACCTGCTCCTCGATGTATGACTAAAATCATCTAAAAAGGCGGAATGGGATGAGCTCACTAGCTCAAAGTAGAAAGATGGACCACACAAAGAATCCACAAATCACAACACATCATATGCACTACATGCCATGCTATACATTTTAAATCACATCCACCTAAGCAACATTACTAAGTCCTCGGTTTTAGTGCTACTACAACCAAAAGGCCGATACTCCTGCACGAGAATCCCTCCCGCGAAAGCCCATAGGGCTTGGAGAAGGCCCACCGTGAGTACTGAAAAAGTAAAGACAATGCTATCCACGCCTCAACAGAAATGTAAATGATGAAAATAAAGGTGCGACTCAGAATTTAAAAGCAATACGATTGGCCCTTTTTAATGTACCACCGGGGTTGCGGGTCCTACATGACCCACCGATGTCTAACGCCACAAGGACGCCCACGCGACCCCCGTTTCCCCCAAATGATAACCCAACACCTTAACCCCTGGGAAGGGTCGAACACGGATGGTGAGAATCCTAATACCGCATTCTCCTATATGACAATAGTACGATTGCATAGTGCCTCCGTGTCCCATTCCACGGCCACCAATGCACTCGCCCAAAGCCACTAATATCTAGTCTATCAATGCAACATGCACAATGATGTCCACATTCAACATATAAACATCTCATTCAATAGGCTTTTGGGAAAGTAAACATAGCACATATGCACATCAATGTGGGGACGACTAGACTACATAGCATATTCATGATGGCATGACTAGACTAGATATATATAAATGAATGCCAAACAATGCCTTGAAACAAGGCCAAACGCCCTTCCCACTTATTTTAAAGGGGCTAAGGATTCTCTTTGGTGGGTGAGATCCTATGGGGTAGGATTTGGTGAACCTAACATAATTGAGCGGGTTAGTACTTCACCATTTTAGGATCAAAATTAATGAAATCCGATATCAAAATCGTTTAGAACGTCAAAAGAAGGTCACAGGGCGTAAGGATCACCCGGGGCCACACGGGTGGGTCGCAGGGTGCGCCCACCGGCCCCACTCCCCGGTTGGGACCGGGGGTAGGGGCCCCCCCATGGCCCGCGGTTCCACCCACGGGTTTCCCCTCGCCGATTGGGCGGGGCCCCTAGGACCGACGGGGAGGATGGCCCGGGGCCCTTGGGTTTGGCCCCATGGCCCCCCCCCTTCCGGGGGGTGCCCACAGGGAGGGGCCCACCGGTTCCCCCCGGTCTTTGAAACACCTGCTTTTCCCATTTTTTCCTTTCTTTGGGGGAAACAAATGGGGTCTTTTCCCATCCATTCTTCACACCTTCAAGGTGTTATAGGATGATTCTAACCTAGATCTAGGTTAGATTCAAGTGATGGGAACCCATCTTACCTTCTTTGCTCAAGAACAACCTCAAACCCCCCAAATCACTTCAAACTCACAATGCTTCTTCCACCTTATCAATATCTCTTCAAATCCTTCAAGATCAACATATAAATCATCTATTAAACCTTAGATTCATCATTTCAAAGGGATTTACAAGATCTAAGAAACCATACTAATCAAGGGTTTAAAGCTTGGGTGGGTGAATTTTCAAAAACCCAACTTTGCTTACCTCTAACTATAGATCTAGAGTTGAAGATCACTCTCGCCGGAATGGTAAGATCAAGCTGGCCCCAAAAATCCTTCCTTCTTCCTCTTCCTTTCTCTTCCCTTCTTCCCTTTTTTTCTCCCCTCTTTACTATTCTCACCAACGACGGGTGACATAAATGGAAAGAAAGAAAACATAAAGCTATATATATAATTCCTAATTAAGTGAATGGGCACATGGATGGGTCACTGTGGGGGGGTGCACCCACCGCCCCCCACCGGGGCCAAAACTTGATTTTGAAGGTTGGGCCTCCACGAACCCCACCCGCATACGATGTAGCATACGATATACCTTAAAATACGGATATAATATCGCTTTATCCGACATGGCCTTATAGTAGGTGCAACAGGGCTTGGCACTCCGCCTCTTCCGCATGGGGTCGACCGGGCCACCGGTGTTTAAGGTCACCTGCCATCATAGCCCATAAGGAACCCGCCTAATTTCCCCCGGGGTTTCCCCTGCAGGGTTTAAAACCCGGGTTCAACAAAATCAGATGGGGTTTTAAAAAAAGGGTATTACACTTAGTGTAAAACCCCAAAAAGAAGGATGGACGGATAGGTACAATTGGAAGGATATGCTTGCACTACGGACCCCCAAAAAGATGACTTCGCAATAGGATCGTGAATACTTTAGGAGAAGGCCAGAGGGTAATCCCACTTCTAATTCAGCTCACTATATCTTTAGAGGATAACCCGTAGATGATTGAAGAGAAATGATCTTTTCGAGAAAGAACCGGGCCATGGGGGAGCAAGAAAGAGTACACCTCCCTAATCCACAAGAGTGATATGTAAGATGATTGGAATAGCAAGTAGCATTGGTTGAAGATGGGTCTCCCCAACCCCTACAATAGTGATCCTCGATGGAGACCCCAAGCCCCTAGGTACATTTAAAGAGAAAAAGGAAAAAGAAGATAAGACTCATCGAGTTTGAACTTTCCACCGATCTAAAGAATCGTAACTATTCATTTCGAAAAAAAAGAGCTCAAGAACTACATGATCTCAATCCGTGCCTTTCAAAAAAGAAGCAAAATACATAGCAAAGAAGAGCACAAAGAATGATTGTATGCAGTTTCGAATCAACTACAAAGAAGATGCATGATGGTGGTCAAAGATGTGACAAAGGGACCGGGGTGGCCTCAATCAGAGGCTTGAAAAGTTGGACTTTTAGAAAGAAGATTGAGCCTCCACCAATCTTCACCCTCGAAAGTTTGGCTTCCCAGGGCACGAGGTTGATTAGCGGTATTTGTGAAGAAGGCACCTACTTAGAAGAACCATTTTACCATAAGAAATAGCAGCAACTTTCAAGAAGAAGAAGGCCCTTTGCCACGCCTCCTCATCCATCAAGCCATCGAATCATTCCTAAATTGGGCTAGCATTGGGGGTAATTTCAAGTTTACTCATGTGTTGAGTCAATCAAATGGATACCACCGATGAAAGCATCAAACCAACCATCGAGTCTATAGTCGAGTCTTGTTGAGTCTTCGTTTATAACTGTCACCCCTCTTGAAGAGAGCCCGAGTCCGGGATGTCAAGTTTATTACTCCTTCTTTCATGAATGAAATTTCGATTCGAATATGACTTGCCTCCTTTTCTTATGATGATCTTAATAAATATCAAGAGTTAATAAAATAATGCAAACTAAAGAAAGCCCAAGCCCTCCTTAAGGATACCCGGGTTATTAATCTAGGAACTAACCAATGCCTTCGAGAGGTAAAAATGGGTACCACCCTAGACAATAAAGAAGCAAAACAGATGATTAGTCTTCTGAAGGAATTTGCCAAAGTCTTTACTTGGTCATATGAGGATATGCCTGATATAGACCCTGACAATGTGCAACACCACCTGTCAACCTACCCTAGGGCAAAGCCACAAAAAGCTCTAAAGAATGTGGTAATGGAGTGAGAAGATTAGAGAAGTTGTGAAGCGGAATGGGTTTTACAAGTGGTGAAGTATCCCCAATGGTTGGCTAACATAGTACCAGCACCAAAGAAAGATGGCAAGGTATGGATTTTGTAGACTTCCCAGATCTTAACAAGGTAAGCCCTAAAGATGACTTCCTATTACCTCACATTGATGTATTGGAGGACAACAGCGGGCATACCTCGTTATCATTTATGGATGGATTTTGGGTACAACCAAGTGAGTATGCACCTAGAGGATCATGGGAAAACGCCCGCCACTCAATGGGGAACATATTGTTACAAGGTGATGCCCTTTGGACTAAAGAATGCCAAGGCAACTTATCAATGAGCAGCTATGGCCATATTGAATGACATGATGAACAAAGATGTGGAAGTCTATATGGATGACATGATAGTGAAGTCAAAAGATCAGCAGGGGCATATTCCCATGCTAAGGTGATTCTTTGAAAGGATCAAGAAGTATCAACTAAAGTTGAATCCTCAGAAGTGTGTATTCAGGGCAACAATAGGAAAGTTGTTAGGTTTTTTGGTGAGTAAAAGAGGCATTGAAGTCGACCCTATCAAGATGAAGGCAATTTAGGAGATGCCTATACCTCGGACTGAGAAGAAAATACGAGGATTTTTGGGACACATCTAGTATCTCAGCAGATTCATAGCTCAGTTGACTACAATCTGTGAACCAATTTTCAAGCTACCAAAGAAGGATCAACCCACGGAATGGAATGACTAATGCCAACAAGCTTTTGACAAGATCAAAGGATACATCAAGAACCCACTAGTATTGACACCACCAGTGGAAGGAGAACCACTTTTGTTGTACTTATCTGTGGGAGAATATTCAATGGGCTTATTGCTAGCAGAAAAAGAGATGGAAAAGGGGGTAGAACATGCCATATATTACCTCAGCAAGAAGTTCTTGGAATATGAGATGCGGTACACATCTTTGGAAAAAACTTGTGCTGCAATGATTTGGGCAACGAAAAGGCTGCAACATTATATGGTAACTTATCCAATACGTCGAATCTCCAGGATGGATCCAATCAAGTACCTCTTTGAGAAACCAGCCCTAGTAGGAGGGATGGCCCGGTGGTTATTTTTGCTATCAGAGTTTGATATCACCTAAGTTACTTAGAAGTCTATCAAGGGGCAAGCTATAGGTGATCATTTGGCTACCCACCCCATGGAAGATGGAAGAGCCTTGGATGATGCCTTTCTTAATGAAGAGATCACAACAATAGAAGAAGACACAGCTAATGAATGGCAATTGTTCTTTGATGGAGCAGCTAATCAAAAGGTGGGTGGTGCGGGAATACTGCTTGTCACTCCCGACGGTCTTTACTTGCCTTCATCATTCCGCTCGACTTCCCCGCACTAACAACATTACTGAATATGAAGCTTATGATTTGGGAATCAAAACTACTCTAACTATAGGGGTAAAAGGATCAAGGTGTATGGAGATTCATCCATTGTCATTTTTCGCACAAGGAAAGTGGAAGACTAGAGATGAAAGCCCTAAGCCATACCAAGATAACAATAGGTTTGTTGATGCCCTTGTAACCTTGGCTTCCATAGTAGAGTGCAACCCTATGGTTAGGTGGATTTTGTAGAACAAAGAAGGTGCCCATTTATCGTAATTCGTGAACTCTCTCACCTGGATGGTCGATCTTGGTTTGCTCACATTGTGGATTTCATCAGAGAAAGAAAGTACACGAGTGGAGCAACTGACAGTGAAAAGAAGTTTCTAAGGAGATATGCCACCCAATTTACTCTCTAAGAGGATTTGTTGTACAAGAGATCCAATGATGGAATACAACTATTGTGTGTAGATGAAGAGTAAGCTATAACCACCATGGAGGAAACTCATCAAGGCCTCTGTGGACCCCATATGATTGCTAAGATGCTAGCTAAGAAGATCTTCATGCTGGGATACTATTAGAACACAATAGAAAGAGATTGCATGGACTTTGTCAAGAAATACCACAAATGTCGATATTTGCCAATATCATACATATCCCACCAATGGAGTTGTATTCACTCGCTCCTTGGCCATTCTTTACATAGGGCATTAACATCATTGGGAAGATCAAACCCAAAGCATCCAATAGTTATAAATTCATCTTGGTAGCCATTGATTATTTCACCAAGTGGGTAGAAGCTCAATCTCATGTAGTACTCACATCTACTAAGGTGGCAAAATTCATCAAAGAAAACATCATTTGCCGATATGGAGTGCCTTAAAAGTTGATATCGATCGTGGATCCCATTTCTAGGGCAAGATAAATCAAATTTGTACAAAGTTTGGTATCAGAAGGCACCACTCTACCACTTACAGGCCACAGACAAATGGAGCAGTAAAAGCAGCTAACAAGAACATTAAGGTGATCTTATAGAAAGTGGTTAAACACACAAGGATTGGAAAAAAGTTGCCACTTGCTTTGTGGGCATATCGGACATCCAGATGATCCTCAATAGGGGCAAACCCTTTCTCTTGGTGTATGGGGTTGAAGCAGCTTCACCCGTGGAGGTCCTAGTGCCATCCCTAAGGGTGCTTCTCGATAGTCGCTTCCTAAAGGAGGGTGGGTGAAGGCCAAACATAACGAGCTCAACTTTCTCGACGAAAGGCGTGTGAAGGCCATGAAGAAATATCAACTAAGAATGGCAAGGGCATTCAACAAGAATGTGAAGCACCATCACATAGAAGAGGGTGAACTTGTTCTTCAAGAATAAAGAGCCCCAATTCATCACCTAAGAGGGAAATTTAGGCCCAACTGGAGTAGCCCATTCACTGTCAAAGAGATTCTACTAGGCAAAGCTGTAAAAATCATAGACCAAAATGTTGAAGAAATACCCAGACTGGTCAACATGGATCAACTCAAGAAATATTATGTTTAATAGGTGAATAGCCCAAACTACGCTGCACCGATTCCTCTCAAGGGATACATAGGCAACTTGACATGTGCAAGTGCGCCTCAACCATCTTAACGCAATAAATTGGTTCCTAAATTAATAATCAAGGTATCTTAAAAGATCATCATAGTTTGTGTCCCCCAAGAATATCCATTTGGCATGTAAGGCCATTAGGTATCTGTCATTCACCTATGGTCCTTCAAATTCTTATCCAGGATTCTATCCCCCAAAATTTACCACTCGACTCCAGTTTATCAAGGCCAGTTTATTCCCCATCCTTGATCAGTCGAAAAAAAAAAAGCTTGATGCAATAGTGGTAAAGGTTTGAGTTTTGATAAATTATCACATCTTCTCTTTGCTTGTGATAACTGCAAATAAGTTATGGGCTCCTTGGATGAGACATTGAGAACATGGACCTTGGACATGAGCATAGTGGCACAAGGATGCTAGAATCCATGAATCTATCAATGCTCACTGAATTGGGTGCATTGAGCTACATCACAATCTACTCGACAGTGCCTCAAGATTGGGATGTTGATCTTCATGTGTTTCGATTTGGGTTGGTTGAGGTCTATCCCACTCTTGAGGAATTCCAAGTTTATATGTTATCTCCACCTAAGGGCAAGTTGATTCGACCATCCTTGAAGAAAGATCACTTAGAAGAGATTCAGGACTTTTTCGGATGGGAAAAGAAGGAAATGAAGCAATTCATCAGATATGGAAAGATTGACATTCTGAAGGTGGCTAGGATCTTCATTCAATACCTACCACTATGGGGAATCCATCAACAAAGATCACAAGATGCATACCTTTTGTGCATGATAGCTTGCTATGTTCTCCGAACTCCGAGACGTGGTGCACCAACTATCCTAATAGAAGCGATAAAGCAATTGAAGAAAGGAAGAGATATCATTCCCATAGTCCTTGTAGAGACATTCAAAGGACTTGATGATATGAGCCATAGCCATAGGTTTGGACTAGAACATTATCATGGAAGTGTCGCCATTTTCCAACTCTGGCTACTTGATAAGTTGAAGCTAAACAGCCATTGAATGGAGGTCGACTCGTGGCTCTTGGTTACAAAGAAAGAAGGAAGCCCAAGAATTTAAACTTATTGATGATTGGAAAGATTACTACAAGGAAGAACTACAAAGGACATTGCATGGAAATGCCCAAGGAGGCCACAAGAAGATTTTCCGATGAAGACCCTCGCTACAATTATGTTAAGTTAATGAGATTGACTCACATCCTTTTATTTGCCCATGTATATTAGCACAATATGAAGCAATAGATAGTGGAGTTAGTGAACTTTCACCCACCAAGAGTTGTCTCCCCACCTTATTACTTACCTATCCTATCTATGGTAGGAGGGTTATTTTCATGTAATTCACTTGGTAGTAGAATGAAGAAATATTGAGATTTTCGTGTTATTCCAATTATTCTAATAAAGACTTGAGTTGCGGAATTGATTATACCTAAACATTTCAAACCACAAAAAAAAAAAAAAAAAAAAAAAAAAAAAAAAAGAAGAAGAAGATTTTCTTTGTGCCAAAGGTAGGTTTCATTCATAAAATGCTAAAATAAAATGATGAACAAACAAGAGGGAGAGAAAAATAAAAAGGAAAATATACATATGTTTGTGTTTACAGGAACAAATCCCTATGGGTCAAAAGTCATCATCTGAGCCATGCTCAGCATCATCCTCATGGAAGGCTGTAGAATTGGAGGGTCCCAATCCTGAACTCACCAGCCTCTGTGCCTGGTCCTCATCCTATCTTAGTAAATGGGCATTCTCCCATCGGTAGGCGCTAACCTACCACCTCAAGGCACTATTCTCCCTCTCCTGGGGGAACATAAAGAATGATCAAGAAAAGAAGCAACCAAAGAGGAAAGAGATTAAGGGAAGAAGGGTATATTCTTAACCACAACCTCTGACAGACTTAGATGCATCCTCCTAAGTTCGGCATAGAGCTCTAGAGACACTTAAGAACAAGCATGTCACTCAAAAGATTCAAGAATCGTTAAACAAGAGGTGTTTTGATACTCACACATCATATGGGATAGGAAGTCCAAGGTGGCATCTCTATCCACTCTGCGCTCCAAGAGCTCAGGAATGCCTGGACTCGTCGCATTGGGATAAGACTAGTTCGGGAAACCACTGAAAGGGCTGACAACCATCCAGAGAGGTCCCCTCACAATAATGGAAGAGTCGACCTAAGAAGAGGAGGCAGCACCTGCTAGTTCCCGAGTAGGAGGGGGAGCCACATGTCGTGCCCTCCACTAAAAGAACATCCATTAGAAAGGAAAGGAATTTGAAATATGGAAAATGCTTAAAAGAGGAAACACACCAATGGACCCCTGGAGCCAAATGGAGCGCATACTATCTCCTCCTCGAGAAAAGCCTCATAATCCCTGTCCTGATCTAGGAGGAGTCGCCCCATACTCCTTAGGCCCATATCTCTATCTCACTTGGGAAGGTGCTCCGGGTTAAGCATGGTCGATGGAGGATAACAAGGAGGAGAACGCACTGTAGGATCGGACCACTGAGGAGTGACATGCTCCCCTAGATACGAAGCATGGCCCTAGATGCCTTGGAATAATGCATGGCCCTCTATCAATCGCTTGGCTCGAGAAAATTCATTAGGGTTGTAAAATTGGATATTCGGAATGGTCGCCAATTGACTCGTATGGTTAAGAAGAAGTGAGTATAGCACAAGGCAAAAGAAAAACTTAACACTAAACTTGACACTAAATATGGCTTACCTCTGTCAGACTATCCAAAAGAGAGCGGGGAGTGGTCTCTGGGGGATAGTGTAGGTTCCTCAATACCCGACTGTCTCACCATTTGTTAGCCATAGAGAATGGCAAACTTAGAGGATCCTTCAATACAGGGGCAAAGATCTCAAGGTGTTGGTAATGCTAAGGCTGAATTGAGACATCAAAATAAGGATTTGCAATAAAAAGAAAAGAAAAAAAAATAACAAAATGAAATGCAAAGTTACCTGGAGAATGTAGCTTGCCCCCTTGACTCCTCGATCTCCATATGCCAGTAGGTCCAGGGTCTGCAGAAGATATTCATCGGTGCCCCCACCCCAATCCCAAGAATTGAACTCATTAATGTTCCAAGAGGGCTACCATGTGGATATCCACTTCAAGGTCACTAAAAGACACTATGCTACAACAAATAGAAGGAAGGAGAGAGTCACCGCAAGTTACCCGAGTTCACCTCAGTCCTTCCCCATCCAATGGGCGTAATCACACCTATGTGGATATGTGTCGGATCATCCGTAATCTCGATACCGGTCAGCTATGTAAACTCTCGACCGACAAGGTCTCGAGTAGAAAGAGGTCTCCTCTCAAGGGTATGCTAGTCGCATAAAAACACTAAGGAGTGATAGTGATCTCACCGATGGGAAGATGAAAAGAATGGGTGCCCAGCCACCACCTCTCCACAAGCCTCTCGCCACTTCCGAGCTGAATTTCCTATTCTCCATCGAGGCCAAGCGCACAAGTAGGTAGAATTTACTTACCCTGTGTCCTATGGGGAAGCATGTCGCACCACTCCCAAACTGCATTAGGATGGCCATACCTAGCTAATGTGGGTGTGTACCATCCCCATGCTCCTAAAAAATACATAATAATAATAATAATAATAAATGCAAAACAAATAAACAAAAAATAAATAAAGCAAAAATGAACAAAATAAGCAAAGATGGATAATAATAAAAGGAAAAGGAAAAACTTACCCATTTACCCCACATCGACATAGATATGGTTCTGGTCCCGGAAAGTGTCCGCCTAACGTATTCAACCACGGATCACATCCCTTTGAGAGGATGTAACGCATCCTCTCCAATACCCAACTGGATCTCTCTTGGAGTCCTCCACTTTCTTCCGTCGGCCATATTTCTCAAAAATTGCAATGAACTCCAAAATGTTTTAAAAATTGTAAGGAACCTCAGAAAGTTTCACAAATTGTAAAGAACCCTAGAAAGTTTCACAATTTGCAAAGAGGCTCATAAAGACTTCAAATTCTCCAAATGGCCCCCTCCTCAAGAACTATGAAGAACTTCAAAGGAAAACTTAAGGAAAACCCGAGGAAATGCGAAGAACTTTGAATCTTCGAAGAAACTCAAAACCTGAGCTCACTCGCTCACGAATCGTTCCCAACTCAAGAAACTCGGAATAGTGAGCGAAAATGAGGGTAGCACCATTTATGGTTAAAAAATTCATCCTCCACCAAGAAAAAAAAATCATTTTTTATTCTAATTCCAAGGTGCAAATCAAGAGTCCTTACCACAAAGAAAAAAAAACCAAATTCAAAGTAAATTCTGTGTAGAAACACATGAAAGTGGAAAGTGAATCAAGAGATAAAAGGGGAAGGTAAGATCAAAGTCAAAATTTGTGAGGTAGATGGAAATTATCATACAAAGTTCAATTCCAAATCAAAAGCCAAAAATTAAAGAATCAACATTCCAAATCAAAGTCAAGAATTCAAAGTTAAAAGATTCAAAATCCAAGAATCAAGATTCCAAATCAAAAGCAAAAAAACCAAAGATTCAAGATTTCAAATCAAAAGCCAAAATTCAAAGTTCATGTCAAGAATCAAAAATCAAGATTCCAAATGAAAGACCAAAATTTAAAGTTCAAGAACTAAAATTCAAAGTTCGAGAACCCCACTCAAGAAAAGAAACAATCTCATTGACCCAGCCCCATGTGGCCCAATCTCATTGACCAGGCCTCAGGTAGCTCAATCTCATTGACCCCGCCCCAGGTGGCCCAATCTCATTGACACAACCCCAGGTGGCCCAATCGAATTGACTCGGCCCCAGGAGGCCTAATCTCTTTGAATCAGCTCCGAGTGACCCGATCTCATAGATTAAATCCCTATGACTGGCAGAAGGAAGTCCAACCTAGGAAGAACATTTTCAAGCACTAACATCTTCTGCAGGGAGGGGTCAAATCTCGCAATGATGGATCAATCCAGGATCGTAGGAAGTCTAGCCTAGAAAGAATATTTTCAAGCACTAACATCTTCCGCAAGGTGGTTCAAATCTCTACAAATGATGGTTCAACCTAGGATCGCGGAAGGAAGTCCATCCTAGGAAGAACATTTCCACTAACATCTTTCGAAGGAGGGCTCAAATCTTTGGGATGATGATCAACCTAGGACGCGTATGAAGTCCAACCTAGAAGAACATTTTAAGTACCACCTTTTGCAGATTGAAAAGCAAGAATTTCTTTCCTAAATCGCCGTTGTAAGTCCTAAACTTTAAAGTAGTTAAGAGATATTACCTCCATTTTCAACTTCATCATTGATGAGAAAGATGACGGTAGTACATGCTCCAGTGATGAAATTTGGGACTTCTTTTCTTTGCCCTTCAACTGCTGGCATAGGCCCACTAAAGAGGGCATTCAGAGACACCTAATTTTGTCACCTTCCCCAAATATGATGAATTACGATCTTGGGTGTAAATTTTTTCCTCGATCAATAGAGATAATAACTAACTGAGGTAACTATTCTAAAGAGTATTCCATATCCACCCAAAATTCTTAAAACCCACATAAGAGAAAAGAAGGGTCAAATTATGACATCTTATATACGAAGGAATCCCATCAAAGTGACCGCACAGATGTATAGTACCCAGAATTATGATTTCAATGATATATGGTATGTCAAAATCAGACCATCTGATCTCCCGTAGTCATTCCCAGAAATCGCACTTTATGCCCAAACCCCATCCATGTGAGCACCCCTGCCTTGCCTTCAAAGGCTCAAACCTCGCCCATGTAAGCACTCAAGCCTTGCCTCGAGTGCCCAAACCCCACCTATTCGAGCCCCCATGCCTTACCTTGAGTGCCCAAACCTGCCCATGCAACCCCTCACAGACACAAGAACCAAGCTCCACGCACCCAACCAAGCCCGGCACCCAACCAAGCCTCAGGCACCCGATCAAGCCCTCGCAGACACGGGCCAAGTCTCGCATACTCGGCCAAGTTTCAAGACCCATGTCCGAGTTCCCATCCATGTTGGAGTCCTAGAACCCACGCCGAGCCCCTCGCACCTATAACAAAGCCCTCGACCCCATCAAGCCCCAACACCACTGCTGAAGCCCCAAAGACCACTACTGACCTCCGCACCTCTATCAAAGCTCTGCACTTCTATCGAAACCTCCGCTACCTCTGCATGATCGAATCACCCTTTCGACAATCGAATTGGAGAAGGAATTTTTCACTTGCCTATGTACCCTAATCGCCTTTTCTAGCTATAGACACCTAATTTTGTCACCCTCCTCCGCTATGATGAAATATGGATCTTGGATATGACTTATGGTTTACGATTAACAAAGTTGTTGAAGGAAACATTCCCCACCAAAAAACCCCAGAAATCCCCCACAGAGAGAGGAAGGTCTAATTTTGACATATTATATATAAAAGAATCTAGTCAAGATGACTGTACAGATGGATAGTGCTCAGAAACACGATTCTGAAAAATATGACATATCAAAATCAGACTGACGGATCTTCCCCCAATCATCTTTAAAAAAATATAATTTCCCATACATATCACGCACATGGACAGTCTCATTGGAAACCTGAAAAAATCCCCCACCTAGCACAAACACCATAAAATTCATCTCCTACCTACCCAGATAACCCCGAAACACTCCCGAGCTTGAAACCCTAGAAACCCTCGCGTGGGAGAGAAGGGGGTCCAATTTTTGCTTTTTATATACAAAGGAATCTAGTCAAGATGACTGCACAAATGGATACTCGGAAACATGATTCTGACGATATATGATACGCTAAAATCGAACCTACAGATCTCCTGTAATCGTTACCAAAAAAACTCGTAATCACGCCCCATCGTAAGCCGCCAACGGCCGACTGCGCATGCTTATCGCCTATGGCGATGCATACTCGCCGCTTAGCAAGGTGCATGGTGCTACCTATGGGCTGTAGCACGCCAGCCCCGCCGCATACAACCCTATCGCACCCAACCCTTGCCCATGGCTTGTCGGGCCTATGCCCTCGCACGCATCAGCACCCCACGGCACTAGCTCACGCCGCCGGGCACCGGCCGCCCTACTAATGCCCATGGCCCACGGCTCGGCCCCATGAGCACCGGTCTGCACCCGTGGACACAGGGCCCCTGGGGCCCCACCATCGCCCATAGTTTGCTGGCTCGCCCTCAGAGGCAAAGGCCCATGGCCCATCAATACACACCCCATACGTATGTGCATGCTGGCCTAGCCCGCACACCTCTGTGCTCTGGTTGCTGTACATGCATGCACGTGCCTGCTACCCATGCATTCATGCTCTTACTACCCATGCATGCACATGCCCACCATCCACACCAACCTCCCTACATACACTGTGCACATTGATCACACACCCATGCCAACCTCCCCACACATACTGTGCACATTGGCCGCACACCCATGCCAAACTCCTCGCACACATTATGCACATTACCCACATACCCATGCCAACCTCCCCGCACACACTATGCATATTTCCCACACACCCATACCAACCTACCCCCACACACTGTACACATTGCCCGCAAGCCCAAGCCAACCTCCCCACACACCCTTGTGCCTAACCTATACCCATCTACACACCATTACCCACACACTCTGTGCACATTGCCCGCATCCCTCATACATTTCAACCCAACCTTATGTGTCACCGCCAATAGCCGAGATTCATATTCCCCTGACCCGATGGGTGAAGAAATTCCCTCTTCACCCACTTAAAGCCAAAAAACTCCTCCTTTGCTAGTATTTCTCTCCCTAACCCCCTCTTACCAAGTGGATAAAAGCCCTCCCCACCCATATTTTCCTTCAACTCCCTCTTTACTCAAGTGTAAAAGCCCTATCCCCACCTTAAGCAAAACCTCATCCTTTCATCCATTAGATAAAGAAGAGCCCCTCTTATTGGCTGGAAAAACTATAAATACCCCTCCTTTGATTTCAACACACCGTAATCCCCTTCACTCTTTCATAGTGAAATTTTCCTCCCCCCCTCTTGATTTCTTTTGATCTTCGGAGGATCTTCGCCAAGATCGAAAATTCATTCGGATCTTCAAGTGTTCTTCGGATCTTGAAGATCTTCAATCCAAGTTCTTTGTTAGATCCAATTTTAAAAAAAT
>CM040973.1:24396789-24417789 GCA_022985045.1 Macadamia tetraphylla
GTGACAACCGAAAAAGGGTTATGGTTTGCTAGGTGACCCATGGTTGCAAAAGGGGACCAAGTTTTATTCACGGCTAGGGTTTATATCCTTATGTAGTCGGGCGTTCTAGGACGCGGATACAACCTAATATGCCATAGTAGCTTTTACGACTTAGTTGTATTGTTAGGTGGATAAAAAAATTTGAAATAAAATCATGGACTATTTTTTAAATTTTTTTCATCATGCATCATTTTTTTATGCTAATTCTATGCTTGGATGTGTATAAACCCCCCCCCTCACGAAGAAGTTGGAAAGCTCACCCCATAAATATCCCCTTTTTAGATGTTTGGTTTGGGGTGCGATGGCATGTGACCCAATATTCTTTGGGTTGGAGTATAGTGTGAGCAATTGGGGGATACAAAGGAGCACATTAGGACTGTTTATGCCCTTTTATTACGTGACCGTGAGATGTACAAATTTTTTATACTTTTGATATGACTTGTGGATGGTATATTTTGAGATTAATGTTTATAAGTTTTGGGATAATTTTAACATAATAACTTGGTTATGGATATTATATTATCATTAGATATTTTTTTTTATTGATGTTTCCCCTTTATTATACCGATTGTTGTTTTGGTTTGGGTTTTGGGATGAATTTAAAATATGAAGGTATCCATTAGAGATCCGGTAGGTTTGTAAGACATGTATTGTCTTACTCACACCACCAAAGATTCCTAATGGAAATTTTGGGGTTCATCGAAGTGGGGTGTGACAATTGGTATTAGTGCGCATGCTCTATCTTAACTCACAATCTCAACCAAACCAATGTAGGAAAATTAGGATTTAAATAAAATCTCAAAGACAAGAATAATAGAATTACACCTAGAAGACAAGCATAGTTGTTAAAGTTGTTTTATTAAATAAATAACTTGATTATATAAGCTACACTATTTTCATGAAAATAAAAGAGAAAGTCGGAAATCCTAACTAGCCTAAGTCTAGGAAACTTAAATAATTGAAGTAAATGATAGAAAATAAATTTAACTAAAATCTAGAATAAGGAATTTTAAATAAAACATCAAAGGGGAAATCCTAAAAAAAAAGGGCAACATGCCACTTTTTCGTTTAACCCCCGGTGTTGGTGGTTTGACCTTGAGCCTAGCTCGGGTTTTTACCATGTACTGGGGGGGCATCGGATAGCAAGAAGGAAGACCATCGCGACTCGGCCTCAAGAGAGGCCACCCTATTGTCCATAAGACAATAGTTCATGTTCTCCCTCGAGGCGTTGTCCATCCTCCTCAATAGCTCAGTAGTGGCCGTAGGCCATCACATTGTTGAGACTATAAAGCCTCGACCCTTGTGCCTTGGGAAGTGGAAGCTACTTTGAACCCATAGTCTGGGGGTTTAAGGGGGGAACACCACCAACCCTTGCAGCCCTCCCCACACCACTAGCACCTCTACTAATACCTCCACCAACTCCACCAGATCCCCTTGCACCTCCCCAAAGACTCCAAAAATCTCCACCCAAAAGGCCTCTACCTCCATTGGTTGATCATCCTCATCCTCAGTAGGTGATACTTCACCCATATCTAGGGCCATCTTCCTGAGGAAGTCTTGGTTGAAATCTATGACATCATCACTTGTATCCCTCACCTTCCAAATCCACCCCAAAGAGAAGAAAAATGTTAGTCAGTATACTCCCATCGTGAAAAATTTCCCCATCAGATCCCTTCCCGACCGAGTTACCATGGTCCATATCAAAAGGTAGGGAAGGCATATTTGCACCCTTATGTACATGTAGTACGTCATGTAGGCATGCAATACAGACACCTCATCGTAGTGCCCACAGGTGGGAAGAATGTTCATCTGGACTGCTCGGTAGACAACCTTTGGAGTGGCTAGGTAGTTGGCTGTGCGCTCCCTTCCATAACCATTCTTGGTTAACATGTTATTTATCTCTTGAAGAACATTAGGGTTTTGGAACTCGTGGGCTGGGGTACGAGGAGGACAGTAAACCAAATCCCCTATGTTGGTAACCATCAGAAGGTTGGCCAATTACCTCATGTCAAAAGAAATCTCAACCACCTTCACATAGGAGGTGATCCACATCTCTGTAGTGACTCGGTTCATGCACTGAAGGTTGGAGTAGAACAGCCTCACAAGCCATGGGTAGTACTTCTTGTTAGGTTTTAAGATGTGGTACCACCTAACCACCAAGCATTGGCAAAGGCAATCGCCGAAGTCTTTTGTCTTCATGTATTTTCCGGGTCCATATTGCGATCAAGCTTTCCCAATGATCTTGTGGCCACAGAGCAAAATAGAAGAGGGTTGTATTGTGCCTCTTTAGGAATGTCTTGTTGCTTTGTGCAATGGCACGACGAAAAGTAATATAACGCCCGCAAAGGTTTCGATAGTATTCATAAGGATTCAAAGAGAAAAACCTAGTTTAGACAAGTGAAACCAATCTCACAGAGAATAAAATGTCAAAACTAGGTTAGAGAAGGAAGAAAACATACCTGGGATGCATAGACGGCGCACCGATCGCTAAATCAAAGAAAAGGTGGGAAATGAGTTGGAAAACCCCCTTTGGTCATTTCCTCTCCTTCTCCAAAGTTAGATTTGGGTTTTATGAACTAAACCCCAATCCCTAGCCTATTTATAACATTTTAGGTCCATCGAAACAACCCACCGTAAACACCGGTTTCGGATCCGGCTCTGCTTCGTGAGTTGAAATTCAGCAAGTTGCTCTCTTTTTGGTCATGGAAAATAAGACTAATATTTCCGGTGAAAAATGGCCCTATTTCTGGTGAACTGTTTTGGAAATAAATTTTTTTATTTCCAAATCTTTATTATTATTTGTTTCCATAATTATAGGTCCCTTCGTGATATGCGTGCGATCGGATCCCAATATTTGTGGACCCCACTTATGCACGCTCTAACCCTAATTTTTCCTTATGTATATGTGTGGGACCCACTATGTATGCATTTGTTCCAATTACATGTAACCTTGTATATGCATGTTAACTAATCAGATTCCTCCACAGGAGTCATGTCAAGCTAGAACACCCATCCCACCACCCCATCACCTCCCACTTCCCTACACAAAATCAAGGTAGCCCCTGAATACACCCCGGCCCACCGGTACTTACTCATGATGTGGCTTCCATTATAAATAATGTGATGAGGGAAGTTGAGAAAAGACAAAATCAATTCATGGCCGGATCAATAATCGGATCCAAGCGGCAATGGGAATCAGAGTAACGCCGCATCTCCTACTCCACCGACACCCATTTTGATACCTGCTGGATTGGCTACCCTTTAAACATCAGGTGGGGCACAAGTGCATAGGTAGAGGGCTGTACAAGACCTAACACCTGAACAAGCCCGGACATAGGTAGAGTGCTGGACAGACCTAACAAAGATGATGGAGAAATTTTTACGGCTTAAGCCTCCATGCTTCTCAAAGGTGGGCTAGGATCAGATCTGTTGTATCCATTAAGATGGATTGGTGGTATGGAAAAGGTGTTTAGGCTGATGGGCTACATCGAGGAGCAGAAAATTCTGTGTGCGGATTACCAGCTACAAAATGAGGCTGATGATTGGTGGAGTGCTATTGAGCCCATTCTAATGGAGAGTAACCCAAACCCTACTTGGGCGGACTTCAAAGGGCCTTGTTTGAGAAATATTTTTGAAAAGCTTTTAGATAGAGAGAGAGTGAGTTCTCTCTTTGGGGCAAGGGTCCCGCCCCTGCTCAAGTATCAACAATGTTTTGTGGAGCTATTCCATTTTGCTCCCAGCATTTTAGAGGTGATAGGGCTAAAGCTAAGAATTTGGAGAAGGAGTTGAGGCCGGAATTGTCGACCATAGTTGGGTTGAAACTGTAGACTTATGCTAAGGTGGTCTAAGTAGCCAAATCTATTAAGGATCGGATAGAGATAACTTCGCCCAAATAGGAATGGGAAAGAGGCCTATAGGATCATCGATTCTGTGGGAGGTAGCAAACCCTTCCAGTGCCTTATATCAACCTAACTCTAGTATGTTAGAAATCCCAAAGCTAGCTGACTTTTCATGTGTTAGTTTGTGGGATCGAGCCCAAGGTGTTTTATTGTGATCACCGGCCATCTAGCAAGGACATGCCCACAAGAGGCCAAGTGATGCACCATACACTATGCCACCTAGGCCTCAGAGACCCATACAAGATCTAGACCAACACAACCCCACGTCAGAGACCAGTGGAAGGGTGTTTGCTATGACCACTAAAGATGTAGAGGCTGCACTCGATGTAGTGACAAGTACTTTATTGATATCATTATTGCTTGCAAATGTGTTATTTAACTCAGAGCCCCACATTTATTTGTGTCACCGGCATTTGCAAAGAAGATGGGAATTCAACCCAAAGGACTGACTCAAAGTGTTTGGCAATGAGTACCCTATAAGAAGTGTAGTAGGTCTGAACTATGTATATGAGCCTTGTCCAGTGACCATAGGTGGACATGAGTTGAATGCTCACTTGATTGAGTTGGATATAACTGACTTCGATATGATTCTAGGAATGGACTAGTTATCTTCATATAGAGCCAATGTCCTATGTGCCAAAAAGGTGATCATTTTTAGACCTCGTGATGAGGAGGAGTTTGTCTTCCAAGGGGATAAGCCCAAGAAACCCAAGAAGGTTATCATAACAACACCACAGATGAAAAAACTACTAGATAAAGGATGTCAGGGCTACTTAGCACCCGGGATAGATCCCGAGATAGAGACTAGGCCATTGACCGAGCTTGATGTGGAAAGGGGAATTTCGGATGTATTTTTGGATGACTTTTGTGTTTGTCCCCACCGAAAATAGAGTTTGCTATAGATCTACCCCCCGCCGGGCCCCGGTTAAAAGCCCTTAGCATGGCCCCCACAGAGTTGAAGGAATTCGGGGAAACTTCAGATTTTCCCCAAAAGGGATTCATTAGACCTAGTGTGTCTCGGGAGCACCGATATTGTTTGTTAAGAAGAAGGATGAAAGTAAAAGGATGTGCATTGATTACCGTGAGCTTAACAAGCTAACCATCAATAACCTATACCCTTTTGCCAAGGATAGATGATTTGTTTGATCAAAGGTGCCTAAGTATTCTCCAAGATTGCCCTTTAGAGGCCACCACCATTTGTGATCAAGGATATTGATTTTTAAGAAGGCCTTCGATTAAGATATGGACATTATGAGTTCTTGGTGATGTCTTTTGGGGTTGACCAATGCACGGCGCATTTATGGATTTGATGAATGGGTTTTCCCGGTGATGTCCAGACATGTTTATGATTGTATTCATTGATGACATCTTGGTTTACTCTAAGAGTGAGGAACATGTTGTTCACCGAGGTTAGTATGCAACGCTTGAGAGAGAAGCAATTTTATGCCAAATTCGAAAATGGGGTTTTGGGTTGTCACGTGGCATTCCTAGGCCACATTGTTTCGCATAAGGGTATAGAGGTTGACCGTGCAATGAAGATATCCTAGAAGGGGAGACTCCTAAGAGTGTAGTAGACATATGTGGGATTCCAATATACAGGAGGTTTATTGAAAATTTTCTCCAGCTCCCCCAATGACCCAAATCGCTTTTAAAGGTGTGAAATTTGAGTGGTCCGATGCTTGTGAAAAGATTTCAAGGAGCTAAGGCAAATATTGGTATCACTTAGTTTTGACTATCCCGACCCCATGGTGGAAGGGGTTTATAGTGATGCCTCCCGGGATTGTAAACACCCAATTTTGTCCCCCTCCCTCATGATGAAATATGGACCCGGGGAGGGATTTCATTCCACCAACCAACAGAGATCCCGATGGAAACACGGGGGCTCAAACCCAAAACCCTAAATGGGAGGAAGGGGTCTAATTTGGCTTTTTTATATGAAGGAATCGTTAAGGACCATACATATGGATAGTGCTTGGGAAAAACGATTTAAGATATATGGTATGCCAAAAATTGGGCCGCGGATTGCCCCCCATCTTCCCCCAAAAACACAATTTTTTTGGATATGTTATGCAACCCACCAAAATTTTAAGCCATTATTACCAAAAAATTCCCCAAAAACCAATTTGTATTACCAGCCGTGCCACAGCCCCGGGGCGATGCCCTTACGACAGTGCCCCGGCCCAAAAAGCACTGCCACATAGCATGCACACCCCCCCGACAACATGCACGCCCGGATGTCGGTTCCGCCGAAGTACATGCCCCATTCAAAATGCTGCCCTCTGGACCGACGCGTTTACGTGATATACGAACCTTACCGACCGATGCATGTTGCCCGACACCCATGCCAACTCGACCAGAAACGGCACATTGCTCGCACACCCATGCTAACTCGACCCATGCCGACATTACCCTTACACCCATGCATGCATTCCCCCCCCATGCCCTAACTATTGCCTAAAATTTTTCTCCCCCCTTTTTTAAAAATTTTTTAGGCTAAACTTTCTCCTCCCGCTTAAAATCACCTTTTTGGCTATACTTTTCTCTCCTCCGCTTCTCCGAAACTATTTTTTAAAATTTTTCTTTCTTTTCAAAAAACACCTTTTGCTAAACTTTCTCTCCTCTTTTTTTTCAAACACTTTTTCGCTAAACTTTCTTTCCCCTCGCTTTTGAAAATTGCCTTTTGGCTAGACTTTTATCTCCTCCGTTATTCTAAAACTACCTTTTGGTTAAATTTTATTTCCCCCCATTTTTTTTGAAAACCCCCTTTTCCCACTATACAAAAGTCCTACCACCCATTTTTTTCCTTCAACTCCCCCCTTTTCCCATTGGACAAAAAACCTATCCTCAATTTAGGCAAGAGTTTTTTCATTCACTAGATAAAGGATTCTCTCTCCTTTTGGCTGAAAAACTATAAATCCCCTCCCTTAGAAAAAATAGACCAAGGCACCGTAATCTCCTTTCCTCTTTCATAGTAAAATTTTCTCCCCCTCTTGATTTTATTCGATTTCAGAAAATCTCCCAAGATTTAAAAACCCCAAGTTCTTCGAGATCTTGAAGATCTACAATCCAAATTTTAGTTAGACCCAAATTTTTTAGTAAAAAATATTATGTTCTTTAGCCACCCCCCTGAGTGTTCTTGAGTGTTCTTGAGTGTTCTAGAGCATTCTTGAGCATTCCTAGATAGAAACCCCCTTTTTAGGTTTTTCGTTAAAGAGATCTTTGTTAAGATCTAAACTCGTCGATTTTTAAAAGTGTTCTTCGATTTTGGAGTTATTAAATCCATTTTAGGTCAGCCCTTTCTTTTCGAAAATAGCCATTCCCCGGCGCACCCTATCCAAGTGTCCCCAAATTTTTTGGGAAATAGCCATTCCAATGGGGTCTACCAAAGTGCCCCCTCATCCTAGCCCTCCTTAGCCTATCCCAACGAAGCTCTATCGAGTGCCACCTCATCCCAAATCAAGAAATAGCCTTCCCAGTCAAGCTCGCTCCAATCCAAATTTAAAAAAAACCTTCCCAGCCCAAACTCCCCAAATCCAAACCAAAGCGATCGCCCTAGCCAAAACTGCTCAAATACTATCACAATCAAAACCCAAGAAAGGAAGTTGGAGGTCAAGACCATCTTCCCTAAGCCAGAGAACACAAAGACACCCAGCGGGACTAGTCAAGGGCCCACCCCTATTGATCCAAATAAAGGGGTTTTGGGATAATTTCAACCACCTCATCATAATGTAGACTTTATATATGCCTTTTCTAGTGTATATAGTAGTTTGAATTCAATTAATGTATATATGTGTGATAACTTAGCCATACACGGAATAGTAATAATTGTGGAAAATGTTCATTCTCAAGCATCTAGCAAGAAGACCCGAATCGAAAATTTGTGCTTAACACCTTCTCAACTCCATAACTTGACACTTACCCTAAATCTCTAGACCCAAAACAATTTTGGGCCCTTTTCTCAGAATCGCCCACCCCCGGGGCCTATAACCCTAGGTGGTGACTCCAAACCCCATTTGTATGATCTCAATCCTAATTAGACCATCATCAAACTCGCCTCAAATGATGAATTTTACACTTGCAAAATAGGCTCCATGCATCACCAAGCGTTTACACGCTGATGCAGGCCCCAAGCAAAGCACACCACAACACAAATCCCTTTCCCCCTCACAAGAAAGTGAAGAAAGAGAGAGGAGGGTGGATGGGGGAGAAGCATAGCCCATTTCTCCCGTGACCTCACAAAGGGTGACTCCACTTGTTAAATGTCAAGCTTTTGATACTAGATGCTACCTTTAAATGCAAGAACATTTTCCACCACATTTGTTTGAAAACATGTTTAGCTAACCCTATGTTTGTAATTGTATTCACTAACTGATCATGCATCGTGCTCAAGTGAAATCATTTGAAATGGATTTGCCATGCCCGCCCCCTTGGGAAGGCCCTGCATGTCATGGAGAGTACTCTAAGAGTAAATGATACCCCCTCCAAAACCTAATGAAAGGTATCGCCAAACGGCAAGTATGTTGAATTTGTCCCAAAGACCGCGGGGGGAGGTTTGTGCACTTTATAACTTTCCCGAGATCAAATGCCCATAAAACCCAAGGATGCCCCAGATTTGTGCCAAAGCCCTTGGGGAGGTCCGAGCACTTTATGGCATTTTAAGATTGAATGATGGTTACCCTACATTACACTTTTGTACACAATCACCCCTTCCCACCACCCCATGGCCAATTGCATAGCCTAGTGTGTAGTCACGAGTAATGGGCAAGGAAGTCACCCCTTGATCTCGAACCTATAGGTATATAAAAGGATCATGTATTTTATGATATAAATCCGCCAAGGAAGTCTTGTGGGTCCTATTGCATCCACAAAGATGCTCCATCATGTAGAATATAGATGAAGAATTAGGAGCGCCACAAGCTAATTGTAGAACTTTTTTGGGCGCCTTAAAAGGAATGTTCCCGCACTATATTCCCATCATAAAGAATTACTTTCCTAAAGGGGGTTTTTGGATAGAAGGTGTCCTCCTCATTAATGAAAAAGACTAGTATATGATTTAGGGCAACTCAAGAGTCATGTCAAGTCCTAAGAAGTCCTAAGAAGTCCTAAGAAAGATCAGGAGGAAGGACACCTAGTGGGAAAAGAGCAAGGAAAGCATGACTTTATTGCATAGAATGTCTTACGGGAATGTTCTCAACAAGCAATTTGTATGAACTTCCCACTTATGACATTAGGTGGACCAAGGGCATCAAACCCTATCCACCCCTACCATTTAGGGACTGATTTGTATGAATTAATGTTTGTTAATTTAGTGAATGTAAAAAAGGGGTTGGAAATTCACAATCCTAAAATAAGCCATTTTTTGGTTCAGCACAATTCCACACCTCAAGTATTCTCCGTGGCCCTTTTTGGATGCGCCATGGTAATCCATTGACTTGCCTAAGTCTAGAATCCCCTCCATCATCTCTTCGAGATTTTTCACTACGTGTGATTACAACCCCATAAACATGGATCCACCTACATAGAAATACCGTAATGCCCCGGGCCCTTTCCCCGTGGAGACCTTACAGAAGAAATGGCTGAAGTCAAGAGGGGGATAGCCGGGGATACACTTGAAACCCCTCCTAAAGCTGATCCCGGAATGAGCCGCACCGACTACGAAAATGTGGATGTAATGGAGCTTTGCTCACTTTGGGGAAATTTTTCCCAGTTGACTCAGAGAACTGCAACATGTCCCCCCAACTCGCAGAGAGGATCTTCACCTACCCATCTAATGGTCAATGAGGGGTCTATTCCGGGTTTCCCCCTAGGGTAGTGATTGAAGATGAAGAAGAGGAATTTGTAGCACACGCCCTTTTTAAACCTCCAGAGACGAAAAAAGGAAACCATAGAGTAGTTTGAGAAAGAGAACATGATTTGAGCAGGGAAAAGGCCCCAAGGCCAAATAGTGGATTCCGAGGAAATGAGTTTTTCTCCGGGTAAGAATTCTAGAAAATTCAAGTGGTAGACCGATAGGTTTGATAGATCAGAGACCCCAAGGCTCATCTCAAAGTCTTCCTTAGCATTGCCAAGTCATGAAAAATTTGCAGATAACTAGATAAAACCTTGTTAACCCTATCGACCAAAAACCGAGATGGCTCACAAAATTGTAGTCATCACAAACTCAATATTGGGCAAAGGGAGTGAAAGCCTTCACCAAGCAAAAATTTCCCACAATATGAGATAGATGTGAAATGTCAAGAGCTTAAGACATTGAGGCAAAAAGCCCAAAGAAGGATTTACCATCTTCTTGATGAGATTCTGAGACAAGGCCACCAAGATGGCGATAGGCCTTCGTAAAGGAGGGAGAGATGTTGATAGAAAACCCCAAAACCCTATTATGATGTTCTTTACTATCAATATTTACAAACTTTGATGCCTTAATAGCCACCCGGGAAAGCATGTGGAGAATAGAATTTTGGGGAGGCCCAAAATCAAGGATCCTCCCAAGATGCAAGCAAGAACACCCGAGGGCGGGAAAGGGTCCAAACTAATGTGGTGAGTGCGTCAAAGAAATTTCACCCCCCCACTTCTTCCCCAACCCTTCATAATACAAGAGATGCACCGCCCAAAGGGTCCCCGCCCAAGAAGGCATTTTTTTATTTGGGAATGCCCGTAACGACCGTGAATGAGAAGTTAAAGAAGCAAGGATTGCTAGGGAAGGGTTCCCAAAAGTGATCAAGAACCCCCCTCCAACTTGGTATAAAGGGTCATGAGTATTATGCCTACCCTATTTAGAAGGCACACATCGAAAAATGTTTGGGTTTACAAAGATGCAATTCCCGACTTGGTAGACAATGAAACTGGGAAGGGCAAGGTCAAATAGCCCCCAAATTAATATCAATCCACTCCCCGATCATGTGAACAACTGGATGAAGAAACTACAAAAGTGACCCCACTCAACTCATTGTACCTAGAGCTCAAGAATCATATGAATGCCCGTGCTTATAGAAGAGTCATTAGTCAAAGGGCTAGAGTCATAAGGACCCCGTAAGAAGAGAATCATCAAAAGAAGAATCAAAAGATCATACACCCCCCATTCATCCTTCCTCATCTACGTATGGGTCCACCGCACCACATTACCAACCCCCCCCATATTTTCCACCCCCCTCATATTATCAACCTCCACCATATTTATCCGCCTCCCCTATCATCAACCTTTTCCCCCCTATTAAAGTGGAGGAACCTCTTCATCCTATCACCCCCCTTTTTATTTCCTCCCCTTATGTTTCATCATCTTCATACCATCCCACTTTATATCCCTTATCACCCTTATACCAATCTCATTCTCAGGGTTTAGTGTATAACCTGAAAGAAGGATGGATGGATGAGTACAATTGGAAGGATATGCTTGCACTACCAGATTCCCCAAAGATGACTTCATCAACAGGGTCCGTAAATGCATTAGGGGAAGACCAAGAGAGTGATCCCACTTCTCTAATTCAGCCTATTGTAGCTTCAGATGACAATCTAGAACTAATTGAAGAGATTACAACTAATCTTCTCAAAGCAGTAACCACATTGGCCGTAAGGGAGCAAATCAAGGAATACACTTCCTTAATCCACATAGGAAGTGACACAGAGGATGATGACGATGACGATGAGGACAAAAATAAAGATGAGAAGGATGGAGATGACTCTGATTCTTGAGAGGATGATGGGTATCCAGACTGGGATGACTACCAAGGCCCTTTGGCATAATGATTATGATGATGAGTCGTAATATAACTCACTAGAACATCCGATATATTTTTAGTCTATACTATTGGTGGTGATGATCTGATAGCTGACCCAAAAGTGGCATTTACCCTTCTCTCCATGGGAGGAAATGACTTACGTTAGATTTAGAAAGTGATGAAGGATCTAGAGTGCCGATGCAAGTTTATTTGGATGAATCAGATTCCCTAGTCGAACCAGAACAAAAGCTGTGTGAAGATACTCCACTACCTTAAAGATGTAGGAAAGGATAGAAGAAACTGACAAAATGTTGGGTGAAGTAACCCCTGATCTTTACTACCGGAGCAATTGGGTGATCCGGGGGAAATAGGACAGATAAAATCGCAGAGGCGGGGTGCTGTATTCTAAAAATTTTTCCCAAAGCCATCAAGAAGCTACAAGCCGTTGTGGATATTTATGGAGGTCCTCAACTTCCCAACCCAAGGTGGAAGGAGAATTAGAAAAAGAAAATGATTCATGGTGGGGGTAATCACCCCCAAACCCAAAAAAGGATGATGAAGATAGTTATCCCATGGAGATTATTCCAAAAACAATCAATGTGATGGAAACTAAAAGTGGGAAAAACAAAAAGGTAAGGCTTTTGTAGTAGAATAGCCAAGGGCTAATGAGGCTTAACTAGCAAAGATGAAGAAAGAGCCAGAGAACCTAGTATTAGCTCAACTCAAGAAGTCCTGCAAATATCTCCATTTGAGATTGTTGATGGCCCCCTTTTTCACCGGAAGGCCCCTTTAAGTTCTCACTAATGTGCAAGTGCCGATTGAGATAACCGACACCTCGCATATAGTAGGAGCAACATATGTAGTGATCCCCAATGTTCTCAATTCCAAGCTTCCTAAGGAAACTAAACAATTGGGGTTCCACATTACGAATGCCTTGACAAAGTGATTTCCGTGTTTTGTTGACAACGGCCCCTTTGAATGTGCTACCATTGAGATCAGCAAAGTGTATCGGATCAACTTGGAAGAAATGAGGCCAACCCCCCAAACCATAAGGGCATACGATAATACCAAGAGGAATATCCTTCGATCATTACCCTTGGAAAGATTGGCCCGAAGTTTGATATTGATTTCTAAGTCATTGATATACCGGTAGTTTTAACATGCTCGGGGAGGCCTTGGGTTTCATCCTACAAGGTGGTGTCCCTAGTCTCCATTAAAAACTAAGTTCATCAAAAGGGAAGGTGGTCTTAGGGCGGAGATCCTGAAGTGGTTAACACTTTGACCAACATTTAAAAAGGGGAAGAACAAGACCGGGAGCAACCCAGTGGTTTTGAATTAGACACCACTTAGCCATTTCCAAAGAAGTCCAAAGGAGAAAATCCTCGCTAACTATGAAGCCATCCGAGTCCGCTAGTGAATCGATGATGAAGAATATGCAGTACTTTCCCCACATAGGGCTAGGGAAATATCATCAAGGAGTTCCAAAACAGCCTAGTTTGACAAAGGAACAAAGGGAAGAATGGTCTCAAGGCACCCCCAACTCACAAAGGGGGTAAAAGGGGGGATGACTAGGAAGATCTCCATCACTTACTATCCTACTCTTAATGGGTACTTCGGGAAAAAAGGAGAGGACTTCCTTTTTTCTGAAATGTGGAGCCATGGTTTGATGAAACTACCGCCAAGATGCAACCAGACTTAAAATTTTTTCAAGATGAGTCGATTTGGGGGACTCATGAAGTGGAACAACAAAAAAAGTTGGTTAAGGAAAGTGATCAAGACAATTGCATTATCGATAGTGGAAGTTTAATGATTGAAGATGGGTTCACCTCCAAAAAACCCCACAATACTAATCTAATCTAAAGAATTGCCAATCCTTGAGTCCTCCCAAAAGGGAGGGAAAAAATAAGACTCACTTGGGGTCTACCACTTTCTCTTGATGTGAAAGGTTCATTTCTCCTCCTACAAGAGCTAAGGGCCCGAGAGTTGAATGAGCTCAAACCCCACCCTTTTTGGAGGAAAAAACACGATGCAAAACAAAGGAGAGCACAGAGGATGATGGTTTGTATGTATGGCCCAAACCAATTAAATGGGAAGGCTCGTGAAGGTGGTCAAAGATGTGACCGAGGCAATGGGATGGAAACCCCTTAGCAAGCTCGAAAAGATGGACTTCATAAAAAAGGGGATTGAGTAGTTCCACCGATCTTCACCCCTCGTAAACTTTGGCTTCGAGAGATGAGATTGATTATGGTATTCATGAAGAAGGGGAACCCGCCAAAGGGAAACCCTTGCACCCCCAAGAAATAGCAATAATTTTTAAGAAGAAGAAGGTCCTTTGCCCCATCTCCTCATCCAAAGCCACCCAACCACTTTTGAACTAGACAAGCATTGAGAAAACTTCAAGTTTACTCATGTTTTTGAGTCAAAGGATTACCCCCGGAAAATATCATGCCGCTTATCGAGTCCGAGTTGAGTCTTTTTTTATGATTGTGTTAATCTCCTCTTGAGAAGAGTCAGAGTCCTTGTTTTCGACTCATTCCTTATTTCATTAATGAAATTTCTGATTCAGTATGCCTTGCCTCCCGCTTCCGGGATGATCTTAATAAATATCAAGAATTAATAAAAAATGTGAACCAAAGAAAGCCCAACCCATCGTGAGGATACTCGTTATTAATTTAGGAACCGATCGATGCCTTCGAGAGGTAAAATTGGCACTACCCTTAATGACAAAGAAGGAATAATGATTAATTTTCCCGAGGGAATTCACCGAGGTCTTTGCTTGGTCTTAAAGGATATGCTTGGTATCGCCCCCAACTTTGGGAAAAGATTGATTATTCCCCCCGGGGGAAAAGCCGGAAAAAATAAGTTCAAGAATGCGCCGTAATGGAGTGAAAAGATTAGAAAAGAAGTTTGAAGAATGGAATGGGGGTTTCCCTACATGTGAAGTACTCCCATTGGTTGGCCAATATTGTGCCGCCAAAGAAAGAGGGGAAGGTAGGGATGTGCATGACTTTCAACATCTTAACAAATGAGCCCTAAAGATGACTTCCCATTACCTCACATTGATAAATTTTAGATAAAAAGGGGCATGCTTTGTTGTCATTCATGGATGGATTTAGATACAACCAAATAAGTATGCCCCCAGAGGATCGTGAGAAAATACCCTTTCAATGCGGGGAACCTATTGTTACAAGGTGATGCCTTTGACCTAAGAATACTAGGGCAACTTATCAAAGAGCAGCCATGGCCATATTGCATGACATGATGAATAAAGATGTGGAAGTTTTGGGGATGACATGATAGTAAAGTCAAAAAAAGGGGGGTTTTTGGTTTTTTAAAGAATCAAGAAGTATTATAAGTTGAACCTCTAAGTGTGTGTTCGAGGCAACAACCAAATTTGTTGGGTTTTTGGCGTGAAAAGGCATTAAAGTCGACCTATCAAAATCAAGGCAATTCAAGAAATGCCCATGCCTTGACCGAGAAGTAAATATGAGGATTTCTAGGTCACATCCAATAATTGGGATTCTAGCTCATTAACTACAATCTATGAACCAATTTTCAATTTCCAAAAGGGATCAGCCCAAATGGAATAAAAATACTAACAAGTCTTTGACAAGATCAAGGAGTACCTTATGAACCCACAGTATTGACACCCAGTGGAAGGAGAACCACTGTTTGTATTTGTCCGTGAGAGAATATTCATGGGCTCTTTGCAGCCAAAAAAAATAGAAAAGGGGGAAAATATGTTGTATATTACCCCAAAAAAGTTTCAATATGAGACTGACACATCTTTTGAATGAACTTGTTTTTTTCCGGACACTACATGGTTTTATTTGCATTTGATCTCAAAGATGGATGCCATCAAATATCTCTTTTAGAAACCGCCTTAGCAGAAGGATGGCCCTTTTCTTTTGCTATCGCTTGACATCACCTATGTTACTCATAAATCTATCAAGGGCCGGCCATAGGATAATTTGGCTGCCACCCCACAAAAGATGGAAGATCCTTGATGATGCCATGAAAATCAGGTAGAGGAAGAAATCTTTAAAGAATAGCTTATTCTTTGATGGAGAGCCAATCAAGGGGTGTGACGCGAATATTGCTAGTCACCCCAGCTTTTATTTGCCTTCATCATTTTGCCTATTTCCCAACAACAATATTTAATATGAAGCCCGATTTGGGGCTCAAGTTGCTTAACCATTGGGTGAAAAGGATCAAGGTTTACAAAGATTCATCCATTGTTATTTGTCGACGAAGGAAAGTGAAAACTAGAGATGAAAAGTTGAAGCCATATCAAGAACATCCGAAAAGGTGATCAAACACTTTGAGAAGATCTAGTTCAATACTTCCAGAGGGATAACAAAAAAGTTTGCAAATTTCCCCTTGAAACCTTGGCTTCTATGGTAGAGTGCAACCCTAGGCTAGAGTCCTACCATTTTGGTAGAACAAAGAAGTAGGCCCATTTATCGAATTCAAAAACTCTCTCACTATGGATGGTCGATCTTGGTTCGCTCACATAGTGGATTTCATCAGAGAAAGGAAGTACCTAGTTGAAGCAACTATCAGAGAGAAGAATTTTTCGAGGAGATATGCCACCCAATTTATTCTCTAAGAGGATTTGTTATATAAGAGATCCTATGACGGAATACAATTGTTGTGTGTAGATGAGAAACAAGCTACAACTATCATGGAAGAAATTCATCAAGGTCTTTGTGGACCCCACATGAATGCCAAAATGTTATCTAAGAAGATCCTCAGGCTGAGATATTACTAGAACACAATGGAAGCAGATTCCGTGGACTTTGTCAGGAAATGTCACAAGTGTTAGATATTTGCTAACATCATACATATCCCACCAACCGAGCTGCATTTGCTCAGTTCACCTTGCCCATTCTTCACTTGGGGCATCGATATCATTGGAAAAGTCAACCCTAAAGCATCCAATGGCCACGAGTTCATCCTAGTAGCCATTGATTATTTCACCAAGTGGGTAGAAGCTCAGTCCTATGCAGTCCTCACATCTACTAAGGTGGCCAAATTTATCCAAGAAAATATCATTGTGCAATATGGAGTACCTCAAGAATAGATATCAGATCAAGGATCCCATTTCTAGGGTAAGACCGACAAAATCGCACAAAGTTCGGATCGTAAGCATCGATCTACCATCGTCAGAGACCAATGGGATAGTAGAGGCACCCAACAAGAACATCAAAGTCATCCCCAGAATATGGCAAAACACATAAGGATTGGGTTGATAAGTTACCCTTGCCTTATGGGCATACCGGGCTTTTGTACGATCTCGATAGGGGCAACCCTTTCTTTTGGGATATGGGGTTGAGGCGCTTCACCGTGGAAGTCTTGGTAGCATCCCTAAGGGTACCCCTTTATAGTCACCACCAAGGAGAATGGGTGAAGTCCGATAACTTTCTTGGGCTTAAAAGCGATAAAAGCTATAGATAATCTAAAGAAATATTAATCGAGAATGGCCTGTGCCTTTAACAAGTATGTGAAGCCCCGTAGCATAGAGGTGGGTGAACTTGTTCTTCTGGAATAAAGAGCCCAAATTTATGACCCAAGAGGAAAATTCATGCCCAACTGGAGTGGCCTATTCACTGTCAAAGAAATTCTACTAGGCAAGGCTGTGAAGCTCATAGACCACAACGTCAAAGAAATACCCAGACTAGTAAACATGGATCAACTTACAAAATATTATGTCTGAAAGGGTGAATAGCCTGAACTATGTCAGACTTGATTCCTTTCAAGGGATATGTAGGCAACTTGATATGTGCAAGTGCGGTCTCAACCATCTCAAGGTAATAAATTGGTTCCTAAATTAATAATCAAAGTATCTTAAAAGATCATCATAGTTTGTGTCCCCCAAGAATCGCCATTTGGCATGAAAGGCCATTAGGCATCCCCATCCCCCATTGGCCCGGGCTACTTCTTGTCCAGATTCTATCCTCAAGAATCACCTTTTGGGCATGTAAGGCCATTAGGTATCCGCATTCACCATGGTCCGGCCCATTCTTATCTAGGATTCTATCTCCTAAAAGAAATTCGCCAGTGGCACTAGTTTATCAAGGCCGCTTTATTCTCCACCCTTGATCGCTTAAAGTCAAGAAAAAGAAGAGCTTGATGCAACAGGGTAAAGGCTTGTTTGAATATTAGCTAATGAGTAATGCTTTGATAAATCATCATATCTTGTTGTTTGTATTGGTTTCAGGAAAATTCATGGCTCGTTGGATAAGACGTTAAGGAAATGGACCTTAAACATAAATATGAGGGCACCGTGGAGTGTTGGAATCCATGAATGTGTCATTTTTGGCCAAGTTGGATGGTGAAGCTACATCACTAATTACTTTGACAGTGCCTCAACACCGGATGTCAATACAAGTATTTTGGTTTGATTAGCGAGATTTGCCCAACTCTTGAAGAATTTTGGGTTTGTATGCTATCTCCACTCAAAGGTAGTTTGTTCCAACCTCTTTTAAGAAAGATTGCTTAGAGAAAATTCAGAATTTCTTCGGATGGAAAGAAGAAGATGTAAAGCGCTTTTTCGTATGGAAAGATCGACATTCAAAGTGGCCTATCTTCATCCAATATCTACCAATGGGAGGAATCTATCATCGACATCCTTGGTTACTTATTTACTTATGGATAGCTCGTTATGTTCTCCACACTCCCGGGATGGTGCACCATCTGCTCGATTGTAGTAAAAGCTTGAAGAAGGGATTTACATCATCCCTATGGTTCTTCGTAAATGTTCAAGGGATTTGATGACATAAGCTATGGCCATAGATTCGTATAGATCATTATCAGGGAAGTCCTGCTATTTTTTAGATTTAGCTCCTCGAGGAACTGAAGCTCACCACACCATTAAGGGGAAGCCCACTCAGAGGTTTTTGTTAGTGGGATAAGAGAGAAGTTTCGAAATACAACCTTATCACCGATTGGGAAAAGTACATGCAGTATATCACATGGAGGTGCCCAGAGAAGCCACAAGAAGATTTACTGATGAAGACCCCTGGCCACAACTATGTCAAATTGATGGGATTGACTCACACGTCCTTTTATTTGCCTATGTACATCAATCGACAATACGGGCTTGAGGAGATGGACCCAGAAGAGTTAGTGAACTTTCACCCACCTCAAGAATTATCTCACCTTGGGTGGGGAAGAAGAATGTCTAAAGATCCCTTAGTTTAGGGGTTATGATTCCTGTGCTCAAAACATGAGGGTTGTTTCAAGAAATCAAAGTATGAAAGTGCTACAAATGATCAAACAAAATAGATATGAGAAGGAAAGTTACTTGGATAATGTAGCCTGCCCCCTTGAGGCCCCTATCTCCATAGGATAGGAGATCCAGGGACCATAGGAGATATGCATAGGTGGTCCCGCCCCAGTTGCTGGAATCTATTATGTGAAGATCTTGAGGAAGTACACAAACGGATATCTACTCCCGGGGGTCACCCAAAAGGCAAACACCAAAGACAAACAAGAGAAAAGAGCATGCTATCCGAGACATGTTGCCTAAATTTCCAACTTTCCACCATCGTGCACTAATCTCCCTAGGCATGATGTTTGGCTGGTTTTAGTGGTAATACCGGCCCATTCAAACTCCCCGGGTTTGGGAAAACCCGTAGGGTCATGGATCTACCCCCCAAAAGGAATTCTATCAAGGCATTGAAGCACCTAGACAAAATGGTGATCTCACCAACAGAAGGTGGAAAGTGTGAGTATTTGGCCACCACCGCCCATCAGGCCCCCAATGATGCTGGATTAAACTTCGGTCTCTATAAAGGCCAGCCGGCACAAATAAGTATCATCATTCATCTCCTTCACCCTGCGAGGGAGCATCCTATGCCAGGATTGAACCATGTTCGGATGGCCATAGGAGGCCAAGGTAGGTGGTTCCTTCCCCTCATGCTAATGGAAATAAAAAAATAATAATAATAATAATAAAAAACAGCAAAAGGCAAAAACAAATATAATAAAAAAAAAAAAAAGGGAGAACAACAAAACGGGAATAAAAGATGATCAAAATATTAAATGAAATGTAAAGACTTACCAAGGAACCCCATATGGAGTTGCGTATGATTCTGTTGTAGAAGAGTCCGCCTGAATGCCAGCCGCTGGCCCTCATCCCTGTGAGAAGGACTGCTTAACTCTCGAGTTGGACCTCTCCCAGAGTCTTCCTTTTCCTCCTTTCAGCCATACTTTTAGAAATTATAATAAGCCTCGAAAACTTTCCTAAATTGCAAGAAGCTTCAGAAAGTTTTTCAATTTGCACAAAAGCCCACAAGAATATCAAATTCTCTAAATAGCTCCTCCTTCAAGAACAAGATGAAGATCTTCAAGAACTTCAAGAACAAGGTGAAAACTCCAAAACAAGAAGGAAAATTCTAAGAAAAACCAGAGACTTCGAACTCACTTCACTTAGAAAAGCTAAAAAGAAGAATGAATAGGGAGAGGACCCATTTTATTAAAGAAATTATTGATTTGGGATTCCAATTCGAAGTTCAAATTCAATTAAAATAAGAACCAAAGAATTAAAAGATCCCAAATCAAGCATCAAAATTGAACCAAATCAATGAACACAATTCTAAATCAAAAGCAAGAATTAAAAGATTCCAAATCAAGTATCAAAATTCAAAATTCAAATAAAAATCCAAATCAATTGTTATTGTCTTTTTTAGGTGGAAAGAGCCGAGTTTCTTTCATGTAATTGACAAAACCAGATAGCCCAGCCAGCCAAAAACCCACCTAACACTATATGGTCCAGATTGGTTCAAAAGAACCAACCGAGACCAAAATTCCCAAACGCACATGTGAAGTCCAATAAGGAAAATAAAAGAATCAAGTGTTTTACTTGTTCTAGGATTGAAAAGTTGAATTCCTCTTTATAACCTTCGATCCCAGATAGTCCGATTGGGTTTAAAAGGGCCCAAATTTTGAGACCAAAATTTCGAATCGCACATGTGAAGCCCAACTAAGAAAAATCATAGATCAAAGTACTAACATTTTTTAGGATTAGAAGAGTAGAGAATTCTTTCCACAATTGGCAGCCCTGTAAGTCCTCAACTTCAAAGTAGTTAGGAGATATTATCTCGTGTATTTTTCAAACTCCGCATAATCGAAAGCAAGATGACGGCAAGACGGTTCGGGTGACAAATGTGGTCATTCTTTCTTGCCCTTCGCCGCTGGTATAGGCTTTGGCCAAAGAGGGGCATTCTAGACACTCAATTTTGTCACCCCCCGGGTATGATGAAATATGGATCTTGGATGTGACTTCCATTTCCCACCAAAGAGATACCGATGGAAACACCCGGCTTGAAACCCAGAAACCCCTAAAG
>CM040973.1:24417889-24429808 GCA_022985045.1 Macadamia tetraphylla
ATGATATTGGAGGGATTTTGGGTTAGGAATGGTTACTTTTGGTTTTTTGGGAGGTGGCACCGGGTAGAGTTTCTGGGGATAGGCAAAGGGGGGCTAGGCGAGGTGGCACTGGGGAGCTCCGTTAGGGATAGGTTTGGGAGGGCTAGACGAGGTGGCATTTGACAAAGCCTGTGGGATAGGCTATGGGAGGGCTAGGAGGAAATTTTTCCCAAAAAATCTCCCAAAAGAAAGCAAAGGTTGAAGAGCCCCGGTCCCAAGAACACTTAAGACTTGAAAAAGCTCAAAAGGGGAGGGAGGAGGGGCAGAGCTTCTATAGGGGTTGCTCACTAAGAGACTTGGGTTGTGGTTTTAAAACCAAAGAGGGGGGGATTTATAAATTTTTTGGACCAATAGGAGGAGAGAAAATTCCCTTTAAAAATAGTGGTAAAAAGTAATTTTCCTAAACCAATGGGGTGAAAGTAAGAAATTTTGGACTAATGGGATAGAGGGTAAATTTCTATAGCCAATGGGGTGAAAGGTAAATTTTTTGGGCCAATAAGGTAAAAAGATTCATTTTTGGACCAATGGGACCCCCGGGTGGGGTCCTTAGCGGGTAGTGTGGGGTACACAGGCGGGTGAAGAGGGAATTCCTTCTCCAAATTGGTTGTCGTAAGGGGGATTCCAATCGCCGACGAGATGTTGGAGGTTTCGTAAGGGGGAGGTTCGGGGTGGGGCCGGTATGGGTGCTAGGGCTCATATGGACAAAACTCGCATGGGTGCAGAACTCCGACATGGGTCTAAAACTCGGCGGATCTGGGCGGTCGGGCATGTGGGGCTTGGTTGAGTCAGGGGCTTAGTCGTGTATGGGACCGGTAGGGGTGAAGGCAGGGCATAGGGCTCGATGGGTGGGGTTTGGGCACTCAAGGCAAAGCATGGGTGTTTGGGGGGGTTTCGGCCCCGGGTGGGGGTGCTCGATGGGGGGTTTTGGGCACCGGGCAAGGCATGGGCACTTGCATGGGGGGGGTTTTGGGGGGTTCATGGAGTAACGGAATGATTCAGAGATCGATGGTCCGATTTTAAATACCATATATCTTTGGAACTGTTCGGTACTTTGCATCTGTATGGTCACCTAGGGCGAATTCCTTCGATATAAAATGTCATAATTGGACCCTTCTTTTCTCTCAGGGTTTTCGGGAATTTTGGTGAGTATGGAATGCTTGGGATAGTTACTCGTTAGTTGTCATCTCCCCGATCGGAAGCAAAAGATGTGTCCAAGATCCGTAAGTCATCATAAAGGAGAGTGACAAAATTTGGTGTCACAACCCCCTTTATGCCAGAGAATTTTAGGCGGAGCATCTAAGGTCATCAAGACCTATATCCTCAAGGCAGGAATTGAAGGAGTTCCCCGAGTTGGAATCAATGGCGAGCCACCAAGCTTTTCATGGCTATAGTGCACCATATTGAAGTCACCTCCCACCCCAAGAGCAAGGGATCTCAGGTTGTCCCAGAGGGAGGATCTATTAGAGGCGAAGTTGAGGCTATAGATGGAGAGGAAAGATGAGGGGCTATCGTTGGGGTGGGAAATGGAAAGGTGGATTAGCTGGGAGAGTAGCGGAGAGGAGTAAAAGGGGTGAGCTGAATCTTAAAAGGGGTTCCCAAAGGACCCAAATGTGGCCATTGGGACAAGGGGAATAGTTGGAGAGGAAGGACCACGAAGGGGCAATTGAGGAAGCGATGTGGGGGCATTAGGTTCAGACTCTCGCCTCAGGGAGGTAGGAAAGGATGGCTCGGGGTCCTTGAGAGGGGAAACGGATTTTATGCTTAGCTAGCGAGTTAAGCCCCAAACATTCCAGATGGACCAGCAATTCATGGAGGGGAGAATGGGGGGGGCAACTAGGCCTCAAAGAGGCAGCAGGAGAGGATGGGCGGGGGAAGATTTGCATCCGCCTATGGTTTTCCCAGAAGAGTGGGGGAATGGGGAGGTATAGATGGTCGATATGGGAGGAGAAGGGGAAGGGGTGAGGAAGGGGAGGGTTTAAGGCTTGGATTTGGGAAACGTTGGTTTTCTACTTTCTGGAGCCAGAGGATTTGGAATGAGGGATGGACTTAGTGGAGGATCGGAGGAATGGATTGGCCAAGACAGAGCTGGGCTGCTTTTAAGCTTTAGAGATCTTTGATTTTTTCTTGGGGGCAACGGATGGGGATGCACCAGGTTGCAGAGACCTAGAGTCTTGGAGGGTGCTCAGATGGGCAGAGGTCTCAGTTGTTGCGGTAAGGGAGGATGATGAAGACGTGGCATGGCCCTGCCGTAGGGAAGCTATAGCAAGGTAAGATGTCGGAGCCGTGAAGTGGCCCTGCCGAGTTGAAGCTATAACAGGGGTGGTCGAGTTGTGAGCCGTGGGGGATGAGGGCGTGGCATGGCCCGGGGGGGAAGCAAACAGGGGAAGATGTTGGAGCCGGGAGTGGCTCTGTCGAGTTGAAGCTACAATAGGGGTGGTCAGTTGTCACAGCGGGGGATGTTGGAGAAGCAGGCAGGGCCCCTGCCGTGGGAAGCAAACAAGGGTAGATGTTGGAGTTGTGAAGGGGCCCTCCCGAATTGAAGCTACAGCAAGGGGGGTGGTAGCCAACAGGGATGTTTGAGAAGACAAGGCATGGCCCTGCCATAGGGAAGCTACAACAGGGAAGATGTTGAAGTCGGAGTGGCCCTCCCTGGGAAGCTACAGCAGGGGGGGGTCCAAACTAGAGGGTTAATAGGATCACAAGAATGGGAAGCAGACTTTGAAGTAACCTGGGCAAGGGGCAGGGGGGGCGGCAGCACACGGAACAAGCAGAAAAGGGGGGCCAAGATGATCTGAAGAGGTGGTGGGGCAGGGGGGCAGTCAAGGGAGACTGGTGGAGGAGACAGGTAAACGGGCCAGGTGGAGTGATCGGGTTGGTGGTTAGCAATATGCCCCTGGATAAGCTTAAGAGGGGCCCGAGGACCAAGGGAGGATGGAAGGGGATGTTGATGGCCCCAAGAAGAGCAAGAGGCGAGATGGGCTAGGGGAGGTGGAGGGGCCCCAAAATTATGAAGGGGGCCTGGGCTGAGGTGGGTAGCCCAAGGCGGGAGACCAACGCCAGAGGGGCCCGGAAGGGAGGGGTTAGGAGAAGCTCAGCGGGACAGGAATAGAAGAAGGGGAGTGGGGGAGGAGGAGGAGAAAGGAAGGGGAGGAGGAGGAGATTTATTGGACGACAGGGCAAAGGTGAGAGGTGGCAAAAGGGGATGTCGGTGATGGGTGCGTTGGTAAAAGGAGGTAGGGGAGTTGGGGTAGAGACGAAAAAGGGTTATGCCCTATGGTTAAAGACTGGAGGTCCGAGGGGGGCCTTGCGGGCACCGAGAGGAGGCAGGCAACGGTTTGCGTGAAGTCATCGAGATTTGCTTGCCACGATGGCGGGAGGTTGTCGGTATCTGATCGGGAGCGCCCATGGCAGGGGGGGTCAGCGATCCAATCTTTCATCTTCAAGGGGCCTATTCTTTCATTGTTTGCAGGGGCACAATTTTGGGAGCAATCTTGAGAATGGTCCCCCTAAGACTTTGAATGCCAAGCAGTGGCGGAACCTAATCATAGCAGATTTTTTGGGGTAAAGGGGTGACCTTCATCCTAATTATAATTGATGAAGGGGAGTTGAATCGGAGACTTGATATTCTGGAAAAGGAGAGCCTATGAAGATTTTAGTTCTTGAGTCCAAAGAGGGATTGCCGATGACCGAATCCAGGAGGTTGAGGCCTTTGCCCCCACTAATGGGGGGGCAAGTTGGGGAAGGCACCCAGGGGGGGGCGTAGTCCAATTTGTGGAGATGTATGAACTGATTCCACTGTCTAAGGAAGATTTGTTTCTTTCCAACCTGCCAAGGACCACCTTCAAGGGCTAGGAACATGCTCTGTTCATTGGAAAAATTACAGAGGAAGACTCCATTCTCGAGGACTGAATTTCCAGGGAAGGGGCGCCATTGAGTGCATAGGAAGTGCCCAACAAGGCAAAACCCTCCATTTAAATCTCAGAGTCAAGTTAACCAGGGGCATAGCCCAATCTTCTAATCGCCAAGGGGGGGGGAAACAAAGTAAAGGGGGAAGATGGTCAGAGGAAAAGGATGGAGCCAGGACTTGGAGCCAGGGGGGAAGGGAAAGGGGGGAGGAGGAGGAGGACAAGGGAGGGGAGGGAGAGGTGTAGGAGGAGGAGGGGGGAGGAGGGACGGGAGACCAGAGCTGCAATAGGGGGGAAGGGAAGGGCTGAGGGGGAGGATGCAGAGGCCATGGCCTCCTTGGAGGGAGGAGGGGATCAGGCCATCAGCGGGAGGGAGAGGAGGAGGGGATCAAGGTTGGATGATTAGCCATATTAGTGCTCCATATGGCCAAAAAAAGGGTGGGGTATAAGGAATGGCTTCCTTGACTACCGGATAGGGAAAACATTTCTGAATATTACTAGGGACAGTGTTTAATCGTCTTAGTAAAATAAGGAATCCATTCCTGGTTTGATATCCTTTTTTAAGCTATCTAGATATTTGATACACGGTCAATCTAGGCATGGGATGAACCCCCTTTGGATTGACTCGGTGAAATTTCATATGCAACTCACCTTCTAGTGAATTTACTTAATGTGTATTCATGATCATCAAGTTAGTGGAGGACTAATGTTGCAATCATAACCATTGGATAGACAGGAGACCATGTGGAATGGCCATCTATCAAATTTCAAAGGCAAATTCAATCATAGGGCCCGTCCATTTATTGAATCTTTTCCTAATTAACCAAATCTTAACCAAAATTGACTCAAAGAGTTTGTGGACATGTTGACAAATTTTACTGCCAACTAAGCTACAAGATGGAAAATACTTAGGTCAATCTAGTTCAAGTAAGGAAGTCTTTCCCTTTATCTTCTAGTCAAGGAACATCACCGTTAGTCACTACTATTTTATTATTATTGTTTTGTTGTAGTATCATCTAGTAGTTCCTTATCCATAGTAAATAATAATAAAAAAAAAAAAAGCAAAACCCCAGGCACGAGGCCCGCAAAAAAGGTCGGGAGGCATATGCACAGCTTACGCTTTGCTTTGCAAAAGAGCTTATCCATATTCCATCCTAAATAATCTTAAATACTTACGATGTGGTAGTGTAATTGCTTTTCAAAATCTGTGGACAGAGATGGAATATCACTTGTTATTTTATTAATATTATTATTATTTTCTTCTTGCTGCTGCTGTTTGCTTTGTTGTTGTAATGTCATCTAAGGGATAAGGGGGCCTTCCTCATACATACTAAATAATCTTAAATATTTACGATGTGGTAGTGTAGTTGCTATTCTAAATCTGGACATGTAGTCAATGTCATCCTAGACTCATTTGACAAGTTCCAGCCTTGCTTTACACTAGATGGGATGCCTAATTTTTGGTCAAGATTTGAGTGGCTAGGAAAAGGTTCACTACATGGGGGGCCCTCTAAAAAAGTTTGCTGTTAGGAATTTGTAGATGGCTGATCCACATGGTTCTCTACTCATCCAATGGTTTACCACATCGGCCCTTCATTCTGATGGCTGAAAAATAGGTAGGAGATATCCACTAGATGTTGGCCATGTCATTTAGATGGACCAAAAAACAATCCAATGCATCCAATGGTTTGACTAACCATGTCAGCTCTTCACATTGATTCCATAATTTTTCATCCCCAAGGATGGCTGATTAGGGTGACTCAGAACTTTGATTATATAGGGTGACTATTGGTTAATTTTTAATTAAAATTTCATGGTCTGTCTCAACTATATAGTCCACCATCTAGTTGGTTTTATCTTGTGTATTGTTTGATGTAGATCGAGCTGTCAAAAAGAGGATTAAATGCTGGCCCAGTTTTTTGTCTCAAATCTTGGTCAATTTTGAGTCACTCAATTGAGCCCAGATCTGGTTCTTGTCTTGGCCCCATTTATCTAGTACAGAAAGGTATATTTAGTTAGAATGTAAGGTTTGTGATAGACTAAGAGAGAAGGAGAGAAAGAGAGAGAAGAGGAAGAATCGGTTGGGGAGGAATAAGATGAAGAAGAATGGTAGAATACATGTTGTGAGTAAAGTCTCACTAACACCAATATATTACTTCACTGACATATTTACAAGATATTACACATACCTCCTTAAGGAGGGAGATTATACATACCTCCCTAAGGAGGGAAAGGAAAATAAAACATATAGGGAAACATAACTAATATCTCTAACACTCCCTCTCAAGCTGGAGAGTAAATATTATGCATTCCCAGCTTGGACAGTAGAGAACTAAACTGATGAAGAAGACCCTTTGTGAAGATATCAGCCAGCTAATCTCCAGTCCTCAAGGTGTGCATATGTAACCAGTGTCAATCTTCTCTTTAATGAAGTGTCTCCACCTCTATATGCTTTGCCCCGCCATGTGCAGGATTGTGGGCTTTTTTGGCAGTCTTGTTGCGAATAAAGCCTCATAGGTGCCTCGATCAAATCCCAACTCTTAGACCACCCTTCAAACCCCGGAAGCTCACACCCATGAGCCATGGCTCTAAATTCTGCCTCTGCACTAGACCGAGCTACCATAGCTTGTTTCTTGTTCCGCCATGTAACTAGGTTTGCACCCACAAATGTGCAATAGCCTGATGTAGATCTCCTATTAGAGACTGAGCCAGCCCAATCTGCATTAGTGAAGCCTTCTAACCTCATGTGGTTATGCTTGGAAAAAAGTAGTCATTTTCCTGGAGAGGAGTTAAAGTACCGGAGAATGCGGTAAACAACATCCAAGTGCTTACTCGTGGGAGCATGCATAAATTGACTCACCACCCCCATTGCATAAGTAATGTCTGGGCGAGTTAAGGACAAATAAATAATTTTCCCGACTAGCCTTTGATATTTCCTGCATCAACAAGAAAAGGGGCCCAATCTTCCCAAAATGATTTTGCTCAATAGGAGAACTTGATTTGCCCTAACTTTCCCTGTCTTTTAATAGGTCTAGAATAAATTTCCCTTTGGCATATATTATGCCCTTCTTAGATCTAGACACTTCAATCCCTAGGAAATTTTTTAAAGGGTAGATCCTTAATCTCAAACTGGCAAAGTAGTTCTTTAGATTGACTATCTCTTTCCGCCATCCCGTTTCCAATTTCATCCCCATAGACAATTGAGGCTGTGATGGTGCCATTACCACGCTTAGTAAACAGAGTGTGGTCAATCTGACTTTGGAAATAACCATTCTTCAGAATAGCTTGTCGGAACCTTTAAAACCAGGCCTTTGGAGACTGTTTAAGACCATATAGGGCCTTCTTGAAAAGACACATTTCTTGCAGCAAAAGGGAACTTAAAGCCAGGAGGAGTTTGCATATACACTTCCTCCTTTAAGTCACCATGTAGAAAGGCATTCTTTACATCCAATTGGTACAATGGCCAAACCCTATTTGCTGCCAGAGACATAAGGACCCTTATAGTGTTATGCTCAGCCATAGGAGCAAATGTCTCATGATAGTCAATCCCATACACTTGGCTGTATCCTTTTGCCACTAGCCTTGCTTTGTACCTCTCAATAGTACCATCTGACTAGTATTTGATTGTGTAGACCCACCTGCATCCAATTGGAGTTCTCCCCCTTGGAAGGTCAACTAATTTTCAGGTACAATTTTTTGCAAGGGCCATCATTTCCTCAGTCATGGCTTACTTCTACTTAGGGTCAGACATAGCTTCAGAAACACTCTTGGGAATAGAAGCAGATGAGTGAGCAATGGTAAATGCAACACCTGTAGGAGAGAGAGAGTCATGGGAAACAAACTGTGCTATAAGATTAGTACAAGCCCTCTTTCCCTTCCTAATAGCAATAGGAAGATCTAACTTTGATGGGGAAGGAAAGATATTACCCGCCGAGGAGGATGGATCTCGGATTGGGGAAAAGGGTCTTTGGCAGGTTTTCTTGTTCCTCTTGTGTACACAATGGTCTTTTTTTCATTACTTGGACCTGAACCACCTCTTGAATGATCAAACATCAATAATATCCACCTCTTTGTGTTTCCCAATATCAAACATAAAGGGAGAGATAGGCAATGGGGAAAGAAAAAGGGATGTCATTAGCCTTTTCACCTCCATTATGCTCCCCTTGAAAAAGATGCTTAGAAGGGGAAAAAAAAGGTGTAGACTCAAGGAAGGTGACATCTTTAGAGAGAAGCCTCCGTCTGAAAGAAGGATGATAGCACTTATATCCCTTGGTAGTGGAGGAGTAGCCGAGAAAGATACATTTAAGGGCCTTGGGGTCCAGTTTAGTCCGTGAAGACTTATTAACATGGACATAGCAGACACACCCAAACACTTTGGGGGGAAGGTAGAAAGAAGACTGAGGAGACAAGTTGTTCAAGGGAGTTTTGGAGCCAAGGAGTTGTATTGGCATACGGTTGATCAAATAAGCAGCAGTAAGGAGAGCATCAGACCAAAATGTTTTAGGAACATGCATGCCAAAGAGAATACTCCTACTGACATCCAACAAATAGCTGTTTTTCCTCTCAGCTACCACATTTTGTTGGGGTGTGTCAACACATGTTAGCTGATGGATAATGCCATGATCGAAAAAGTCTTGAAGACCCCCAAACATATATTCCCCTTTATAAAAACAACAATTTTAATTTTGGTGTCAAATTGTGTACATACCATATGATAAAATTTTAAAGACATCATACTCATCACCTTGTGCTTCATCGAACAGTCCAAGTAGCACGAGAACAATCATCAACAAATGAAAAAAAATAAAAACCAAGTAGAGAAGTAGTAAAAGGTCCCCAAACATCGAGTGCACAATGTAAAAAGGAAAGGAGATCTATTACCATAATAAGGATAAAAAGAACGACAATTTTTGGGAAAAAAATACATGGTTTACAATGAAAGATATAGGTACTAGGAAAAGAAGTAAATTTTGAGGTAACTGTTTCTCTAACAACAAAAGATGGATGTCCTAAACATTGATGCCACAACATCAAATCCAGAATGCTATCAAATTTAACACATAAGAGGTAGCCAAAAGAGGTGATTGAGATTTGATATAGCCAAATTGACCTCTCGTGGGGGCAATGACCGGTCGCCCCCGAGACACTTTCCCCCCCGCACAAAGGGTTTCCCCAAAAACCACTCACGCCAAGCACACTCAATCACGGAGGCACGCCCAAAAATCCCCGGATCACGAAAATGAAGGGAATATTTCCCAAAAGGGGGGCGATTGAGTGGGACTCTAAGGGGGGAAAAGGTAGACTGAGGAGGACTCCCCCGGGAAAAAAAAAACCCTAAACCCTAAAAGCTATATAAGAAGGCACGAAGAAAGGGAGAGGTAAGTTATCCCCTCACCATTACCCCCTTATTAAACGCGGGCCGACCCGACTTGGCGCGGAGGACTAACCTGGGGAAAAACCCCGGCCCCGGGTCTTGTTTGTGGTTCGACAAAAGGGTTTTTAAAAATAGATTGGCGCCGTCTTGGGAACACGGTAATGATGGGGAAAAACCTACAACCGAAAGAGGACAAGAGGCGCCCAAATAGACATGGGGAAAAACCCTTTGGGGAAACCCTCCTGGGCGGAGATAGGACGAGAAAGGCCCCGACGACGGGAAGTTTTTGCCGATCCCGTTTCGGGGGGTATTCAACGGAAGGTAGTGACCATCAACCTCTTGCAGCCGGGGTCGGGGCAAAACAGCGTTCAAGACCTCGGACAAATATAACCGGAGGGCCCCAGACTAGGGGGGGGTCTAAGCGTTCCCAAAGCCCGGCGGAGCCCCCCTTTTCCCCCGCCGTTTGAGAGGCTCGAGATGAAGCCCGGGAGTAGGGATCGAAAAGGGGCCCCGGCGTGACCCAAAAACAGAGAAAAGGAGAGTCCGCCCGGGGGGCGCGCGCCGCAGAGACCCCAGGGGATCCCCCCCAAGGAAGAAGGGTCGGGGGACGGGGGATTAAAGGATGATCCTAGACCAAGGGGGCAGATCGAAGGTGGCGAAAAAAAAAAGGGAGCCCCCTCCCAATGACGGCCTTGGCAGTCGGGGACCCGCCCCGCGGTTTCGTCCCAAAGAAAACTTTAGGGTGGGGGCCCCCCGATCACGAAAGGTTTTTAAGTCCATGCAATTCCATGGGGGCTCGGAAAATATCATTTGTGCCCTTCCATTATTTTTGGGCGGCGGGGTGGTACAACCACCCCCAAAAAATCGATCCACCCCGGACTGAGTTCCCCTTTTGTGAAGGATTCTCTAGTAGCCACCCTCCGAAGACTTTTTTAACCTAACCAACGTAAACAACAAGAAGGGGAATCAGGGGAATACATGAACGATTCCAACAAAAAAATCTTTAGGCCTAGACCAAGGAGGAGTTCACGCCGTTAGGGCGCAAGGACAAGGAGTTAAAAAGGCCCTTTTGGGAAGCATACACCTAGGGCCCCAGTGAGGCACGGTGATAAGTACATCGGATGGAAGAAACCCTCCGCCGATGAAGAAGCCGAAAAAGGCGGCGAGGAAGAGGCCCTAAGGGTTGATGATAAACCCGTCAAGAAGGAAAAAGGGGATGCCGAGCACCCGGGCCCCCACCAAGGAAGTTTGAAAGCACCCACTAACCAAGGCAACAAAGGTGTTAATCGATAAAAGATTCCCGATGCGAGCCATGAAGTGGCGGGGAAAGGGGGGGGCCCCCCGAAAACGAATGTGGGAGATATTGCCACTTCCACGAGACCATGGCCATGATATCGAATGTTGGCATCTAAGGGGGGGAGATAGGGAATGATCAAGGGGACCCCGGGTTTGTAGCCGGGGGAGAAGGAGGGGCCCCATGGTAGGCGGAGGATAACCGCGGAGAGATGGCGGGGGTCGATAGAAAGGGGGGGCTTGCCAAAGGCAATCAAGAACAGCAAGGAACGGACCCCGGGGGAAGCTGACCCCCCTCGAGAGGAGAATAAGAGCCGACTAGAGTTATAGCGCCCTTTTGGGGCCCGGGGGGAGAGGTTCGGTCTCGCCGGGAAGGGGGGCCTACGGAGGCGAATAGGGGAAAAAAGGGAACAAAAGGCGAAGGGGGGCGGTTATCTCCTTCTGGGGTGATGATGGGGAAGGGTAAAAACCCTGGGATGCCTTGGTCATCACCATGACCATAGCGATTGCAAAGTAAAGAGGATCTTAGTGGATAAGGCTTTAGCTAATACCCTTTTCCCCGGGGTTTCAAAATGGGCCTTGGAGGAAAATTAAAGAAGGTGAACACCCCAGGGATTCTCCGGGGCCGGGGAAGGTGGAAGGGTCGATTGAGTTGCGTTAGAGGGGGCACGGAAAAAGCCGGGGAGTCATGATCAACTTCGGTGGTGAGCATTACATGGAAAGTCATACTAGGAAGGGCGGTTAAACCCAAAACCGCCCTCCTCCCCATCTCAAAATGAAGTTCCCTACCAAGAATGGTGTCGGGGGGTGTCGGCTCGGGAACATCCCGAGGTGTTCGCCACTACTCTATGGGGAAAAAAAGGGGGCGGCGCTCCCGATAGAGGATCTACGGATGATCCCCTTATCAACGGGGACCCCCAAATTTGGTAAGTTGGTAAGGGGATGACACCCCAATTCCAGGGGCTCCCCTGCCAAGGTTGCAAAAAAGATTTCTCATTCCCAACAACGACATATTCCCGGGAGGCGGGGACATCCCGGGGTAGATCGAGAGGTGATAGAACATCATCTAATGTTAGCCCAAGAAAACCCGGGGGCGGGAAAAGGGCGTTGCCCCAAAAACAAAAAGATGGGCGAGGAAGTGGAAAAGTTTAAGGCCGCATCCTGAGATCCAACCGGTGGATATCTAACGTGGTAATGGCCCCCCAAAAACGGAAGTGGAGGATTTACATCGACTTCACCGACCAAAAAAACCCCAAAAGGCCCCATATCCCCGAAAACAGCCCTCCCATCGGCCACGGCGAAAGGGGG
>CM040973.1:24429908-24446614 GCA_022985045.1 Macadamia tetraphylla
AATGTGAGGAGATAGTTCTTGGGGTAGATATAAGTTCATCAACTCCTCGGGGCCTCCTTTCATCCATACTATGGTGATGTAGGTGGGCAAGTAAAAGGGCGTATGAGTCAATTCCATCAACTTGACAAAGTTGTATCTAGGGGGCTTCATTAGAAAATCCTCTTGTGGCCATCATGGGTCTCTCCATACAATATCCCATGTAGTTCTTCCTCGTAGGTACTCCTCCCAATCAACTATGAGCTTGAATTCCAGGACTTCCTTCTTATTTTGGTAACAAAGAACTCTGAGTTGACATCCATTTATGACCTGGTCAGCTTCAGTTTTTCAAGTAGCCAAATTTAGAAAATAGCAAGACTTCCTTGATAATGGTCAAGTCCAAATCTGACTATGACTCATGTCATCAAATCCCCTTTAGTGTCTCTGCAAGGGCCATGGGGGTGATATCACCTCCTTCCTTCAATTGCTTTGCCACTTCTATCAAAACAAGTGGTGCCCCACGTCTGAGAGCATGGAGAATATAGCGAGCTATCATGCATAACAGATAAGAATCCTGTGATCTCTGCCAATGGATTCCTCCTAGTGATAGATACTGGATGAAGATCTTGGCCACCTTCAAAAGGTCAATCTTCCCATATCTAATGAACTATTTCATTTCCTCTTTTTCTCATCCAAAGAAGTCTTGAATTTCCTCCGAGTAATCTTTCTTCAAAGATGGTTGAATTAACCTACCCTTGGGTGGAGATAGCATATAAACTCGAAATTCTTTGAGAGTTGGACAGATCCCAACAAACCCAATCCGAAATACATGAAGATTAGCATCACAATGCTAAGGCACCTGTTAGAGTAAATTGTGATGTAATTCTACACACCCAATTTGACTAAGCATTGACATATTCATAGATTCTAGCAGTCCTGATGCCATTATGTTTATGTCCAAGGTCCATTTTCTCAATGTCTCATCTAACGAGCCCATGACCTTTCCTACAGTCATCACAAACAAAGAGGAGATGTGATGATTTGTCAGAGTATCACTCATTATCTATTGACACAACCAAACCTTTACCATTGTTACATCAAACTCTTTTTTTTTTTTTTTTTTGACTAATCAAGGATGGGGAATGAACTGACCTTGATATACTAGTGCCAGGTGGAGACTTTTGGGAGCTGAAATTCTAGATAAGAATTTGGAGGACCATAGGTGAATGACAGATACCTAATGGACTTGCATGCCAAATGGAGATTCTTGGGGGACACAAGCTATGATGATCTTTTTGAATACGTTGATTATTAATCTAGGAACCAAGTTATTGCCTATAGATGGTTGAGACCACACTTGCACATGTCAAGTTGCCTATATATACCTTGAGAGGAATTAGGTAGCATAGTTCAGGCTATTCACCCTTTCAGACATCATATCTCCTAAGTTGATCCATGTTGACTAGTCCGGGTATTTCTTTGCCATTATAGTCTATGAGTTTTATAGCCTTTCTTGGTAGAATTTCTTTGACAGTGAATGGTCCACTCCAGTTGGGCCTGAATTTCCCTCTGGGTCATGAATTGGGACTCTTTGTTCTCGAAGAACAAGCTCACCCTCTTCTATGTGATGGGGCTTCAAATTCTTTAGATTATCTATGGCCTTCATATATCTTTCATCGAGAAAGTTGAGCTCGTCATGTCTAGCTTTCACCCATTTTCCTTTAAATAACTGACTATCAAGCAGTACCCTTAAGGATGGTACTAGAATTTCCACGGGTAGAACCTCCAAAACCCCATATACCAAAGAGAAAGGGGTTACCCCTGTCGAGGATCGTACAGAGGTCCGATATACCTATAAAGCAAGTGGTAACTTATCCACCCAATCCTTATGTGTTTCAGCCATTTTCTGTAGGATGACTTTGATGTTCTTATTAGTTGCTTCTACTGCCCCATTGGTCTATGGACGGTAAGTGGTAGAGTGGTGCCTTTTAATACTGAACTTTGTGCAGATCTTGTCAGTCTTGCCCCAAAAATGGGATCCTTGGTCCGATATCAACTCTTAAGGCACTCCATATCGGCAAATGATGTTTTCTTGGATGAATTTTACCACCTTAGCAATTGTGAGGATTGCATATGACTGAGCTTTTACCCACTTGGTGAAATAATCGATGCTACTAAGATGAACTTGTGGCCATTAAATGATTTAGGGTTGACCTTCCCTATGATATCAATGCCCCAGGTAGAGAATGGCCAAGAAGAACTGAGTGAGTGCAACTCCTTTAGCGGGATGTGTATAATATAGGCAAATATCTGACATTTGTGGCATTTCTTGATAAAGCCCACACAGTCTCCTTCCATCGTGTTCCAATAGTATCCCAGCCTGAGAATCTTCTTAGCTAGCCTCGTAGCATTCATATGGGGTCCACAAAGGCCTTGATAAATTTCCTCCATGGTTGTTGCTGCTTACTTTTCATCTACACACATCAACAGTATTCCATCATAGGATCTCTTGTATAACAAGTACTCTTGAAGAATAAGTTGGGTTGCATATCTCCTTAGAAATTTCTTTTCTCTATCTGTAGCTTCAATTGGGTACTTCCTTTCCTTGATGAAGTCCACAATGGGAGCAAACCAAGGTTGACCATCTATGGTGAGAGAGTTTACTGAATTCTAATAAATGAGCTTGCTTCTTTGTTCTACTAAGAATGGTCGGACCCTAGCCATAGGGTTGCATTATACCATAGATCCCAAGGTTACAAGGGCATCGACAAACTGATTGTTATCTCTCTGAAAGTATTCAAATGAGATCTTCTCAAAGTGTCCAACAACTTCTTCCAGATGTTCTTGATATGGCTTCAATTTCTCATCTCTAGTCTTCCACTTTCCTTGTGTTTGACAGATGACAATGGATGAATCACCATATACCTTAATCCGTTTTACTCCAATTGTCAAAGTAATTTTGAGCCCCAAGGCACAAGCTTCATATTCGGAAATATTATTAGTATAGGAAAAATCAAGGTGGAATAATGAAGGCAAAGGGTGTCAGGAGTGATAAGCAATATTCCCGCACCACACCCCTTTTGATTAGCTGCTCCATCAAAGAACAACTGCCATTCATTAGCTATGTCTTCTTCTTTTATTGTTGTAATCTCTTCATCTAGGAAGTCATCATCTAAGGTTCTTCCATCTTCTGTGGGGTGGGCAGCCAAATAATCGGCTATAGTTTGTCCCTTGATAAATTTCTAAGCAACATAGGTGATGTCAAATTCTGATAACAATAATAGCCATCGAGCCATCCTTCCCATTAGAGCTAGTTTCTCAAATAGGTACTTGATTGGATCCATCCTTGAGATCAAATGTACCGGATAAGCTACCATGTAGTGTCACAACCTTTTCGTTGCCCTAATCAGTGCAACACAAATTTTTTTTTCCAAAGATGTCTATCGTGTCTCATATTCCAAAAAATTCTTGCTAAGGGAGTATATGGCATGCTCCACTCCCTTTTCTTTTTTCCTTTTGTGCTAGCAACGGGCCCATCGAATATTTTCCCAGATAAGTACAATAAATGGTTCTCCTTCCACCGGTGGCATCAATACTGGTGGGTTCATCAAATATCCTTTGATCTTGTCAAAAGCTTATTGGCATTGGTCATTCCATTTTGTGGGTTAATCCTTCTTCAGTAGCTTGAAAATTGGTTTGCAGATCATAGTCAGTTGAGCTATGAACCTGCTGATGTATTGGATGTGACCCAGGAATCCTTGTATTTGCTTCTCAGTGCGAGGTGTGGGCATTTCTTGGATTGCTTTGATCTTGATAGAGTCGACTTCGATGCCCTATTCACTCACCAAGAATCCCAATAACTTTCCTTCCATTGCCCCGAACACACACTTTTGAGGATTCGACTTCAGTCGATACTTTTTTATTCTTTCAAAGAATCATCTTAGCACAGGAATATGCCCTTGCCGATCCTTTGAATTCACTATCATGTCATCCACATAGACTTCCACATATTTTCTCATCATGTTATGCAATATGGCTATAGCTACTCTTTGATAAGTTGCCCTAGTATTCTTCAGTCCAAAAGGTATCACCTTGTAACAATTGGTTCCCTATGGAGAGGTGAAGGCTGTCTTTTCACAATCTTCTAGGTGCATGCTCACTTAATTGTATCCGAAGAATCCATCCATAAATGATAACAAGGCATGCTCTGCTATGTTGTCAGCCAATACATCAATGTAAGGTAATGAGAAGTCATCCTTAGGGCTCATCTTGTTAAGATCTCAGAAATCCATGCACATATGTACCTTTTCCATCTTTCTTTGGCATTGATACTATATTGGCTAACCATTGGGGATACTTCAATACTTGGAGAAACCCTGCATTCCACTGTCTTACGACTTCTTCTCTGATCTTTTCAATCCATTCTGGACACATCCTTCTGAGCTTCTACTTGATAGGATTTGCCCTAGGGTAGGTCGGCAAACAGTGTTGCACAATGTTGGGGTCTATACCAGGCATAGCCTCGTAAGACCAAGCAAAGACTTCGATGAATTCCTTCAGGAGACTAATCATCTATTATGCTTCTTCATCATCTAGGGTAGTGCCAATTTTTACCTCTCGAAGGCATTGGTCGGTTCCTAGATTAATAACTCAGGTATCCTCATGGATGGGTTGTGCTTTCTTTGGTTTACATTGTTTTGTTAACTCTTGATGTTTATTGAGATCATTGTCAAAAAAAGGAGGCAAGTCATACTCGAAATCAGAAATTGCATTCATAAAAAGAAAGAGCAACAGACTCAACATACGGACTCGGACTTTCCTCGAGAGGAAGGCCGGGTTGTAATCATAAATAGAAGACTCAATAATAGACTTGACTACGACTTTGATGGTGATGTGATGCTTTTAACGATGCTATCCATGCTAGTTGACTCGGTAGCATGAGTAAACTTAAAGTTCTCCCTAATGCTTGTCCGGGTTTGGGGTGGGTCAATGACTTGATGGATGAGCAGATCGGTAGGGCCTTCTTCTTCTTCGGAAGGTCACGCTATTTCTTCGTGGTGCTGACATTGGTTTCTTTGATAGGTGCTTGCTTCTTCATAAATATAAGCTGATCTATTTCATATTCTCTAAAACCAAACTTCTTGAGGGGTGAGGATTGGTGGAAACTGCTCAATCCCTTTCTATAGTGTCAACTTTTCAAGCCTATTGATTGAGGCCATCTGCTCCTCGATCATATCTTTGACCACCATCACGAGTCTTTCCGTGCATATTGATTGGGCACAATTCATGCAAACCATCATTCTTTGTGCTCTTCTTTGCTTTGCATATATACTTCCTCCTCAAAGGGCACGGGGTTGAGCTCATGTAGTTCAGGCTCGTGGTTCTCATATGAGGAACAAATGTGGCTTTTCAAATCAGTGGGAAGTTGTAGACTCCAGATGAGTCTTACCTTCTTTTTCCAGTCTCTCTTCAGGAGGATTCGGGGACTTGGCACTTCCTTTGACCAGATCAATAATATAGGGTGCTAGAGGAAGACCCATTCTCAATCAATGCAATTTCTGCTATACCAGTGCCATCTTCTATGTCACCCTATATGGATTAGGGAGGTGTGTTCTTTGATTTGTTCCCCTATTGCTAATGCCATTACTGCTTTGAGGAGGTCATCTGTGACTTCTTCAATTATCTCTGGATTATCTTCCTGAGGTATGGCTATCTAAATTAGAGAAGTAGGATCAACATCTTGATTTTCTCCTAATACATTCACTAAACCAATTGATGAGGTTATCTTTGGAGAATCTGGTAATGTAAGCATATCCTTCCAACTATATCCGCCAATCCATCCTTCTTTTGGGTTATCCATCGAACCTTGAGAATGGGACTGATCTGAAGGTGATGAGGGATATGAGGTGGGGTGATATGAGGGTGATGTGATATAAGAGGTAGGATATTGTGATGAAGATAGGGGGTGGTAAGATGATGATGATGATGAGGCTCCTTCTCCTTGATAGTGTGGTGAAGGGTGATGGTATGGTAGGAGTTGATGGTACGGTGGAGGTTTATGGTATGGTAGGGGTTGGCAGTATGGTGGAGGTTGAAGGTATGGTACGGTGGATTCTCCCATTGGTGATGAAGGAGGGATAGTGAACATCTGATCTTCTGATTCTTCTAATGACTCTTCTCTTTTGGGAGTCCTCATGACCTTGGCCCTTTGGCTCATGACTTTCCTATAGGCACGGGCATTCATATGATTCTTTCAAGCTCTAGGTGCGATGAGTCAAGTGGGCTCACTGATTCTTCCTCTAATACATTGACTGTTGCATGGTAGGGAAGTGGGTTGGTATTGACATTGGGAGGCTATTTGACTTTGACTTCAATAGTCTTGTTGTCTACCAAATCCTGAATTGAATGTAGAAGACCTAGGCACCTTTCTGTGGTGTGCCCCTTCTGAGTATGGTAAGCACAATATTCATGTAAGCACAATATTCATGGTCTTTGTACCAAGCTGAGGAAGGATTACTGATTACTCTTGGAGCCACTATCCCTAGCAATCCTTATTTCTTTAACTTCTCATACTGCTTCTACGGGCATTCCCAAATCAGTGAACTTTCTCCTTAGGCGAGGGGCCTTATAAATAGGAGCATCGATGCACACCCCTTCACCCTGACAGGGGGCGGTGACCGAGTTAACACGGGTTTAAACCCCAAAATGCCGAGGGTCATCGAATCTTTATTCCACCATACACACACTAACATCAATTCATCGGATCGGTGGAAGACTAAGTTTTACTAAATAATTCCCTATACTTGATACCCAAATGATGATACCATAATTATATACATTTAGGCCGAAGGCATGATATATATACACAAAAGAATAAAGTTCAAATATCAAGTATATCAGAAATCATCAAAATCATCGAGTACACGCTCGGCTCGGTATCAAAATGGAGCTCATTTCGGCCTCGAACCCTTGTCCTTGCACAGCTCTCCTGCCGCAGTCTCGCCGTGCTCAAACTCCTCAGGGTCCACGGGCCTCCTCGGGAAACTTTATTGTGGGACCCACCCCATCTCCTCGGATGCATGACCTGCAAAATCATCTAAAAGGGGTGCACCGTGGAATGAGCTCACTAGCTCGATAAGTAGAAGGGGGACCACACACAGCGATCCCACATCACAACACATCATATGCACTACATGCCATGCAAGTCATTTTAAATCACATACACCTAATCAACATTACTAAGTCTTTGGTTTTAGTGCTACTACAACCACGGTCTTGGGGTATACTCCAGTGCAGCGCGAACTCCCTCCTGATCGCCTATAGGGCTGTTGGAGAAGGCCCACCGTGAGTATTCGGAAAAATAAAGACAATGCCGTCCACGGCTCTCCCGAAATGTAAATAAATTAAATGGCAGTCTTGACTCCGGCAATTTAAAAGCGATCGATTGGCCCTCTTGAAATACCACGGGGGTTTCTTGTCCTACATGACTCATGGGCGTAATGCCTAACCCCACAGTGTCCGACAACGCGACCCTGCTTCCCCCAAATGGCAACCCAACACCTTAACCCCTGTTGGGAAGGGTCGTAACAGGGGTGGTGAGAATCCTAATACCGCATGCTCCTATATGTATCTGTTGCATAGTGCCTCCCTGTCCCATACCACGGGCCACCAATGCATTCGTTTCCAATCCGACCACCCTCTAGTCTACCAATGCATTATGCATCATGATGTCCACATTCAACATATAACATCTCATTCAATTTGCATTTGAAAAGTAAACATAGCATAAATGCACATCAATGGGTGAAATGACTAATCTATATAGCATATTCATGATGACATGACTAAATTAGATATAGTTATATGAATGCCAAACAAATGCCTTGAAACAAGGCCAACGTCCTCTCTCCACTTAGTTGTGCGTACAAAATTCCCCTTGTGCGGTGAGATCGGAAGCGAATCGGGTAGGATTTGGTGAACCTAACATAATTGAGAGGTTAGTATTTCACCATTTAGAATCAAAATTAATGAAATCCGACTTCAAAATCGTGTTTAGAGCGTCGAAAGAAGGTCACCGTCCGATTTGGGCTCGTCGGACAAAGGGTCATCTTGGGGCCACTGGTGGGTGGGTGGTGTCTACCCACCGTAGGACCCACGTCCTACCCGGTTTGAGAACCCCCTGGTCCTCTCAGGTGGGTGCTCTCAGGCGGGTAGGGACCCGCCGGTTGCACCCGCCGGTTTTGGCGGAAAAACCCCAGTTTCTTCTCAACTTCCTCCATTCCTTGGGGACCCAAATAGGGCTTTTCTCAACCCATTCTTCACACCTTTAAAGTCCTATATGATGGTTTTAGCTTAGATCTAAGTTAGATTCAAGTGAGGGGAACCATCTTACCTTCTTTGCTCAAGAATGACTTCAAACCCTCCAAATCACTTCCAACTCACAATGCTCCTTCTACTTTGTCAATATCTCTTCAAATCCTTCAAGATCAACACATAAATCATCTATTAAACCTTAGATTCATCATTTCAAAGGGTGTTTACAAGATCTTAAGAAACCATACTCGAATCAAGGGTTTAAAGCGTGGGTATGGTTAATGTTCATAAAACCCAACTTTTCTTACCTCCAATGTAGATCTCGAGTTGAAGATTACTCTCCGGCAGGAATGGCAAGATCGAGCTTGGGCACTGGAATCCTTCCTTTCTTCCTCTTCCTTCTTCTTCCTCTCTTTTCTCTCTCCTCTTTACTTTTCTCACCAAGCGTCGAGGGTAATAAATGGAAAGAAAAGAAATCATAAAGCCTTATATACTATTCCTAATTAAGTGAATAGTGATGGATGGGTCACTTTTGGTGGGTGGGTGTACCCTGTTATACCACCCAGAGTCAAGACATGGGATTTTGACGGGTTCGGACCTCGGCTCGGACCCCACCCCCAAAAATACGATGTAGCATACGTGGTACCTTAAAATACGGATATAATACCCGTTTATCCGTACATAGCCTTATGGTAGGTGCGCAACGGTTTGGGCACTCCGTCTCTTCAGCCTGGCTCGGACTTGTCGGGCCAGCGGTGTTAAGGTCACCCGTGCCATCATAGCCCATAAGGAACCGCTCTAATATCCTCGGCTCGGTTCTGCATAGTTAAACCGGTTCAACCACGAAATCGGACCGGGTTTAAGAAGCGGGATATTACATTACCCCCTTGAAAAATTTGTCCTCGAAATTGCGTACAGTTGATCAAAAGATGAGGTACTTGGCTGCATTTCTTCCTCTACCTCCCAAGATGCTTCTTCAAGCGAATGATCAGCCCATCGCCCTTTACATAGGAAATGGGCGGTTGCGAAGGGTTTTCACCTTCGGTCCAAAATCTCTTTGGGACATTACTGTAGGTCATATCGACTTCTAGGTACTCTGGTTCCACGGGTAGTACATGAGATGGATCATGCACATACTTCTTGACATGGATACATGGAATACATTGTGAACATTTCCAAGCGAAGGTGGCGAGCAAGCATGTAGGCTCTTGAGCCAACCGGGACAAGACCTCAAATGGTCCCATGTATCTTGGGCTCAACTTCCCTTTTTGTGAAACCTTTGCAAACCTTTAGTAGGAGAGATCTTGAAATACCTTTTCTCCGGCTGAAATTCAATCTCCTTCCCGCGGGTGTCCGCATAGCTCTTTTGGGAATGGCTGCTTTAATCCGTTCTCTAATAACGTCGACCTTGTCACAAGTCATTTGGATCATCTCGAGGTCCTAACATTGCGTTCACCTACCTCATCCCAATACAAAGGAGTTCACTTTCGCCATATAACGCCTCATATGGAGCCATCCCAATTGTAGCTTGGTAACTATTATTATATGCAAACTCCATAAGAGGTATATATTCTTCCCAACGCCACTCATCTCCATTGCACATGCTCGAGCATGTCTTCTAATATCTGTATGGTTCGCTCCTGACCGTCCGTCGTGGGTGAAAACGTACTCAAATTCATTGTGATCCCAAGGCCTTTTTGTAAGCTTTCCCAAAAAGGAAGTGAACCTTGGGTCCCTATCGAAACAATGCTCCTTGGCACTCCATGTAAGGGACTATGTTTTCCAAGAAAGTTGTGCTAGTTTGGGCATGGAGAACTTGGGCTTGATAGGAATGAAATGGGGTCTTGGTAAGCGGTCCACAATCACCCATATCGCATCCATTCCCTTAGGTGTATTTGGTAGTCCCGGGGGCGAAGTCCATTGTAATCCTTTCCCCCTTCCATTACATGCGGGTGGTGAAGAGTACCATAAGGTCGATGCCTCTCGGCTTTCACCTTCGGCGGTAAGACAAGTCGCCACATACAAAGCTATGGTGACTTTCATGCTTGCCACCGATAACTCGTTTGAGGTCTTTGTACATTTGGTACTTCTGGGTGGAGTGAGTACTCGAGCTATTGCTTCTCTCACGATTTTATCCTTTTATCAAATCATGGTACACTAATAAACCGAAACATCAATGCCCCATCAAGCTAAAGTAAAATCTGGGTCGTTCATTGTTTGGTCTTGAACCTTAACTCGATCCTGCAATTGGGATCAAGGGTTGCTTCATTATCACCTCTTGCCTAATTTCGGATGCACTGTAGAGCCGATAAGGATACCGTCAACCACTTAAGGTTTTTGGTTGAGGGTTTAAGCTCTAAGGTTGCCCCTTCATACAAGAGGTTTCATCCATTAGCATCGCCTCTTGCACAAGTGGTGATGGCGCTAAGTATGAGGCGACACGATCTGTGTCTTCGACTCAATGCATCCGCCACTACATTAGCCTTGCGGGATGATCTTGAATATCACAGTCATAATCCTTCATGAGTTCAAGCCATCTTCTCGTCTCATATTCAAGTCTTTACGGGTGAAGAAGTATTTGGCTCTTGTGGTCCTTGTATATCTCACACTTCTCCCCATACAAATAATGTCGCCCGGATCTTAAGGGCAAAAATGACTAGTTCCAAGTCATGAGTGGGGTAATTCTTCTCATATTCTTTTAGTTGTCGGGATGCATCGCTATTACCTTCCCCGTTGCATGAGAACACAACCCAAACCAACTTTAGAAGCATCGGTATGACCGTCATCCCACATGCCTTGAGGAATAGTCGACCGAGGCGTCCCAACTTTTCTTTTAATTCTGGAAGCTCTTCTCACATTCCTCCCCTTTTGAATTTCACACCCTTTTTTGTCAACTTGGTCATTGGTGATGAGATCCGAGCAAAATTCTCGATGAAGCGCGGTAATATCCCAAACCCGAAGCTTCTAATTTGGTAACATTCTTGGGGCTTTCCCATTCCCTCTGCTTTCACCTTAGCAGGATCTACCTCGATTCGACTTTAGACACTCGTGCCCGGGAATCCAACTTGTTCAAGCGAATTCACACTTCTGTACTTGGCAAACAACTGTTGATCTCTCAACCTCTGTAACACCATTCTCAAGTGTTGAGTGTGCTCCTCCTCGGTCTTGGGTAGATCAAGATATCGTCAATAAAAAATTACCCATTTGTCGAGCACATCCGGAATACTCGATTCATTAGATCCATAAATCTTGCGGTGCATTGGTTAACCCCAAGGACAACACTAGGAACTCATAATGGCCGTGTCGAGTCCTAAATGCTGTTTTGGGTATATCACTACTCTTTATCTTGAGCTGATAATAGCGGACGAAGGTCTATCTTTGAAAATACTCGGGTCCACTGGCGATCAAATAAATCATCAATGCGTGGCAATGGATACGGTTCTTAATGGTTAGCTTATTCAACTCCGGTAATCTATGCACATAAACTACCATCCTTCTTCTTGACAAACAACAAAGGGCACCCCAGGTGAAACACTTGGCGAATAAACCCTTTTCTAATAGTTCTTGCAATTGCATACGCAACTCCTTCAATTCATTTGGTGCCATCCTATATGGAGCCTTGAATCTGGAGCTGCTCCGAGTCAAGTCTATGGCAAACTCAACTCCCTATCGGTGGTAAATGCATCGGATCATCGGAAAAAAATCGAAACTCTTTAACCACCTTTACTTCTTCTAGAGGTGTAACTCTTGCATCAAATGTAGTCTGAGGCTATGAAACCACGACATCCATTTTCTAGCAACTTCACCCCTTGGAGGCGAGCGAGACCTTCCTCACTCTTTTCATTGTATCCTTTTTGGTATACCTCTTTCCCTTGTCATCTTTTCCTTAATCAGCCTTTCCTTACGGGTCACATTAGCTCGATGAGCCGACAACCAATCCATACCCAATATAACATCAAAATTCTGCATATTGAACTTAATGAGTTGTGCATCAAAGTTCTTCCCCCTAATCTCCAGGCACGGCCCATACACTTCCTTCAAGCTGTGCAATTTTACGGTGGCATACTAACAATCATTCCATGGTCTAGGATCTGGGTGACATCCCAAGTTTCCCCACAAATCTCTTAGATGCGAATGAATGAGTAGCTCTGAATCAAATAAAACATGGGTGGTATCCCGATATGGTAGGATACCTAGTATAACAATGTATATAATTCGCGGGTCATCAATATGAATCATAATGAACTTCTTAATTTAAAATGTACACTACAACCTACTAGCCTCGGCTTCCTCGGTGATAGGGCATACATCCTTCCTGCGGTTGGTGCCTCGAGGTAAAAGGGGGGTCGATGCAGGAGGGGTGGCGGAGGTAAGGCTGGTGGGCCCGACAGTCTTTCATAATGCCCATAGGAATGGCGGTTGAAACAACGAATCGAGCGTCGGAACTAGGCGGGGCCCCTCGCACTTGACCCGTTGCGGATGGAGGTCGAGGTGGCCTTGAAGTGTAGGTGCCACACTAGTGTTGGGAAAGGAAGTAGAACCGAACCACCAAGCGCCTAGAAGGGTAGCAGGGTGGCCTATGGGCTGCCTATACATAGGCCAGGCTGTATGATCCACGGTATGCTTTGGAGAATTTCCCACTCAGGAATGGTTTGTTCTCTTCCCATCCGGGAGTGAGGATGTTCACCCTTCTTATCTTCCATTGTTTTGGCCTTACGCAATCGGCCATAATTTGGTCAAATCAAGACTTCAACAGACCCAATAGATGCTTTTAGGCCTTTTAGGAACCTTTTGCCTTCTCTTGTTGTTGCATATGCCTTGGGGCAAAATGGAACAAACTCTCGGCTATTGTTGGTATTCAGGGCAGTCTTACCTCCTTGAGTTAAGGCCATGAACTTCGGTCTCCTTCGATCTCTGAAACTACGCGGATAATGGTTGTCCAAGAACAATTCCTTGAACTGCTCCCAAGTAGGTTGGATGAGCAGCCATCAATATAGGTTTGGGGGCTTGCCACCAAGAATTTGCCTCTTTCTTGAGTTGTAACCCGGCACAAATGAGCTTACGGGCATCCGTGCACTCAAGCACCTCAAATATCTTCTCCCAAATTTTTGGATCCATTGATCCGGTTCTAGAGGATCCTCCCACCTTAGAATACGGTGGTAAGTTCCTCTTGAGCGACTCCCTACCCTTGACTTATTACCGTCCGGGAAGTTAGGAGCATAGGCGGGATAGTAGGAGTATGGATGAGGCATCCCATCTTTTAGGAATACCGAATGGTGGGATTGGAGGTGTACCCACTTGTGGTCCGTTCCCGACCCTACGGTGGGTCTGCGGAGTGAGTAGGGGGGGTTGACCGGTTGAGAGAAATCAAGCTATTCTTTGGATGGCGATCATAAATGCTTCTTTTCTTGAAGCATTTGTTGTTGGAAACTTGTTGGGGCTCTGAATTAGCAACATCTCCGGTGTGATAACGGTGGAGGGTCAGAGTGCGGGCATAGGTGGGTCCCCTGTGCCCCCACCGACCAAGGGTCTCTGGAGGTAGTGGAGGTGAGGTATGCCCCGAGCAGGACCCTCTAGGATTTTGTGGTTGACCACCGGCAGGACCCGAGGTACCTCGGGCATTACTACGGATCTAGTCGTACCATCGTATCCGTGCACGGAACATATCACACATCATATTGGTTAAACACCATAGAACTGATTTAGGCACACAATCATATGCCATTATATGAGGTGTTGTAGCGTATGATAGCCTATAATTAATCATAGCTCAATTCCAAGGTACAGGCAAAGTCCACAACATACATGCTAATGGTCCCACTTGACCATAGCATATTGATCATAGGAATAATATCCACCATAAAAATCAATGAAAGCATAATAGGAGAAGAGAAGGGAAAAGAAAAAAAAGAAGGAAAATTTCAAAATTTTAAAATTTCCCTTACATCTAACGGTGGGATGAACCGGGTAGGGACCACTGTGACCCGATCTGCCCCTGTTAAAACACGAGCAGGGCCCCTTTGAACTGTTTTTATCCTCTCACTCTCCCTCTCTTTCTTCCTTTTCCTTTTGGACGATCTTGGGAGTCTACTCGGCGCTCCTACTCGTGGTTCCACTCATCCACTCGGCCTGAAGTAAGTTCCTCTTCTTCTCCTTTTTCCCAGAATTTCCATTTGGGTGAAATGCTTGAATAGGGTTTACTTTCTAGGCTTTCTTTCTCTATTTTTCACCATAGAATAGTCTTTCCATGTGTTTATGATGATTCTACTGTAGTCATTTGTAGTTTATAGGAATTTGTTTCTTCATTTGGGAAAAACCCCAATTTGTGCCCTAGGTTTCCAAATTTGGGGATTTCTTTCATGTTGATCCTTTTCTCCAATTGGTGATTTCCCTTTTTAGTACATTCCACTTGTTTTATGCTTAATATGCTTTAGATTGCATGAACCCTCCATTATGCATGGAATCCTATGTTTTCCCCTGAAAATTCCTATTTTTGGCATTGATTTCCTTGATTTTCATTCATACTAGTATTCATAGAACTCTATAGTCTATTTGGGGCATGTTCTTGCATTTCCATCATCCCACTACTATGTCATTTCGCCCTTTGTCCTATGGTTTCGGTTGTTCTCCATTATATTCAATTTGCACCATGTACTTGAATTCCCTCATTTTACTTATACTCTTTGCTTTTCTGTCCTTTTGTTTTACATGTTCCTATCCCTTGTCAACTCGTGCTTCATGTCATAAGTTTCCTATCGTTCTCAGTTATCGCCGTTCCGTTTTGCATAAATTGGATTTTTGGGGTTTTCCCCTTTTTTAATCTCTTTTCTTTTCTTCTTGTACTAACCTTCCTTTTCTTATTGCGGGATGTTCACGTCCGGAAAGGACCATCTTCCTCTGGCGTTGAGCCAGACCACCGCTTCTAAGCGGAAAAGTGCGGAGACCAGCACTTCAGCTCATCTGCAGGGGGGACCCGCACCTCGGTCGACCCTTGAGACTATGATGAGACACTTCACTAGTCGAAGCGCCAAGGCCCAACTTCCGAAGGGTCGGTGTTGATGGAAAAGACCGTGGTATCGAGGACTTCCACAAGGCGAGCCGGGGGAGGTTCGGCATTGGGTGGGACTCTATTCTTGGTGGACGGGCCGTACTCGGCAGGTTGTCCTCGGTTCTATTGCAACGAAGTGTCGTGTCGATCGAAATTCACCATCGGCCTGGTGAAGGGGGGATATCGGTGACGGTAGGCACTTTGGCGATATCCGAGCATATCGGCGGGGGATACCGATACTGATCCCCGAGGTAGGCCTCGGGACCATTCATGAGCAAGGCGGACTTCATCTATGAGACCATCTGCGAGCAATGATCGCCGTCAGAGACATCTTTCTTCCACGAGGTCCGTCTCTTCCGGTTGATCCATTCAACTTGCTCCCCGAAGGAGGTCATCGGAACAGTGGGTTTCATGGCGGCTTTCATTGCATTTTATCTTCCACGGGCCCGAGGGGAGGCGGGGGCATTTCCTTCCTATATCATCCTCCGGCGATGGAGCACCATGCTTCCCACCCGGAGGAGGATTCCCATCTGGCGGGATCCTCACGGGATCTTGAGTTCTTGAGGTGAATCTGGCGGAGAGGGGAAGACTCCGGTGATAGGTTCGTCGAGCAACCTCTTGAAGATGGGTCTCCATACCCTCATGGATTCACCCCTAGATCAGGAACTTTTGGAGAGGGAGGGGTGAGGGGTGCCCTATAGAGGATGTCCTCATGGAGGAGGTCAGTGAGGAGGATGAGGACTCGTTCCTCGGGGCGGAGGAGGACGATGGGTGGCGGCATTCACGAGGAGGTGCCTCGAGGTCGAGGGAGGTCAGGTCCTAGTTCTTCCAGGCTGCAGCCCCACCATATGGGCCCCACCACAGGGTGGTGACTACGACTATGAGGGGGACAGGGCCCCCATCGGGCCTTGCGGGATGGCGGTTGAGATCTTGGCGTGGGCAGATTGCCTCGGGCAGACCACCTTGGAGGATTCCTTCCGTGGTGGGTGGGACTTGGACACGGGGCCAATGCTATCTCGGCGGGTTTTGGCGGCGGAGGGAAATCGGTGGTGAGGCGAGTTCGATTATTACGATCACCCTTGCGTCAACTCCGGCCTCCGTGGCGTGGTGATCATCGGCGCGATGGCGGCGACCCGGTGAGGATTGGCTCGCCCACACTGTGTTTATTCCCTTTTCTCTCTTTTTTTAGACATTGTGTATTTATTTATCTCATTCCTTGTAATTGCAATGTAACTTGATTTCATTTATGGAATAAAATATCTTTGGATAATGGATTGTTGTGGTGTTTTCATATGTGGAATACTGTGTGGTTTTGTGGTGATGTGATTTTTCTCTGCCTTTGGGTTTTATTATTATCTTTTTGGGGTTT